>BQNB010006448.1:57155-97471 GCA_026074375.1 Tanacetum coccineum | reverse complement strand
TACACAGATCATCACAAGTGTGACAAAGTAACAACGCTAGGAGAAGCAATCTAGGGAGTAATACATGATTAAATAAAAACAGTTTTTTATTATATTGTTATCACCATTAGTTTAGATTAATATTTAGCTTAATAGATAAAACCAACCAACCTCTTCAATATATGTTTTACTTGCTTTCCATAAAATATAAAAATACAAAAATAATCTTCCCTCACCCCTTAGAATTCTGTTAGACCGTGATCAAGCCTTCCCAGCCTATTCCTCGAGTGAACGATAACAACCCCCCGAGTCTTGCCTATACTACTACTACAATGATTAGGTGCTCTACCTTGGGAGTTGTAAAAATTCATGTAGAAATCTAACGACGACCGCATCAAGTTTTTAGCGCCGCCACCTGGGGAATAATTAGGTTTTGATCATAGTTTAGCTTAGTTCTACTTGCTAGAATCCTTCCAAGTAAGAATTTAATTTCCGCATATTAGCTTTCTTGTAGTCTATCTTTTCTTCGTGTTATTTGTTTCGTAACCTATTCTCATCAACCACCATGGGAGACGAGAATCCTATCCGTACTGTAAGAGACTACTCCAAACCTAGCCACGAGGGCTATAGGAATACCATTGAGCTCCCAGTAGGGAACAACGTGGTACCTCTTCGATTCGACACCATCCGGTTGGTGCAAAACGGATGCTCATTCCACGGACTTTGGTCCGAGGATCCAAACCAACACCTCAAGGATTTCCTTAAACTTGTGGACTCACTTGACCTTGATGGTGAAAATAGGGAAAGAACGCGCCTGCATTTATTTCAATTCTCCCTTCGCGATCAAGCTAGCAATTCGCTTGAACACCTTCCAGCAGGATCCATCGCCACATGGGAGGATCTTACTACCCGATTCCTTGCTTAATTATTTCTACCGGGAAGGACCGCAAAACTCCGCAACGATATCTTGATGTTCCAACAACATCATGAAGAATCTCTATCTGATGCATGGACTCGTTTCAAGGACTTACTCTAAAAAGTCCCTCATCATGGCATAGACCTTTGGCTCCAAGTCCAAACTTTTTATGACCATGTCAATCCTGTCACAAGACGAACATTTGACCAATCGGCCGGTGGTAAGCTTCGTGACCTCAACGCTAAAGAATCCTGGGCATTATTAGAGGACCTCGCCCTCTATGACAATGTAAGTTGGAATGACCCAAGGGATTTTGCTAAGCCGGTCAAGGAAATCGCTTTGCCTCAAGATGTCCTGAGTACTTCCGACCGCCATTTAATCAAGCTCGAAAATTAAGTCCAACGCTTGATGGAAGCTCATCTTGCTCCGACACAACCAACCCAAGTGAACAAAGTCCCTACCTCATGTGAGATCTGCAGCGGTCCCCATGATACTCAGTATTGCATAGAAAACCCCGAACAAGCCTTTGTTGACTACGCATCCTTGCGTACCGATGAAGCAGGAGGTAAGTGGTATACCTTCAAGCCCGAGAAAAATAATCTTGGTGACACCTACAATCCGTCATGGAAAAGTCACCCAAACCTTAGGTGGAGACAACCCTAAAATTCCCTAAATAATTTTTCAAACCCACCTAACCGGTTCCAACCCAACGGTTCAATCCCGAACCATTCCTTCAACAACCATCCTCAAAATTTTAACAATCAATCAAATATAGTAGGACTGGTTTCTGAATTCATGGCATCTCAAGACGCTAGATTGTCCAAGTTTGAAGCCGATTTCAAACGACAACAAGGTGAGATGACCAACAAAATAGACATTGTGTTGAAAGCCATCACCGATCAAATAGCGGGCACATTACCTAGTGATACGGTCAAGAACCTAAAACTGGGGACTCATCCAGTTTCGTCTGCTCGTTCTTACCCAACAATAGACCCGCAATGCTCAACACAAATTTACAGTTTGATCAACGCCATCACAATCCACCCCAAGCAACAAAGTGATTCCCACGACAGAACCGAAGAGAATAAGGAAGAAGAGAGAGATAGCTTAGAAAACCATCCCGATTCTCCTACATCACCTGATCCATTAATTTCATTCATCGTCGAAAAAGTCCTCAAATTTAATTCACTCTTCGAATCGCTCAGATTGGTTCCCTATCGCCCAACGCTGAACTCGTTTGCACCAAAGAGGAAGATGGCGACGTAATGTTTATTGAGATAATCCCGAAGGATGACAGTTCCCACAAGGAGGAACCCGAAGCAAGAGTGCAAGAAGTGGAGTATTTTGACATATTCCTGACTAGGAGTGAACTCCCGTATCACAAATACCTCATGTGTGGCCTAATCCCTTCAATATTTCTATGGAACCCCATCATTATAGAGGATGCCCATCGAACCTCAAGATACCATGCAACATTAGGCATGTGCATGTGGAAAAAGCCTACATTGACCTTAACTTCCCTCTCAATATCATGACCCGAATGATGTATAATTGGATCATGAGAAGAAAACTCGACCCTAGAGAAAACCCAAATAGAGGAGTTAGTAATTTTACAAGAAGAATTACAAGAATGCACATCTTTATAGGAAACTTCACATATATCGTGGACTTCATGATTGTCGAGGATATTAGTTCAATTATAGACCCTAGGTTATCGCTAGTAGTACTAGGGAGACCTTTCATTAAAATATCCAACATGACTCACGACCTACCTGAAAGTGTAGTTAGGTTCACCAACAAAAATGATGAAGTTGCCTATAAAATGCCCAATAAGATAGAACAATACAACTCGTTGTCAAACCTAGAAAAGGAACACGCAAAATCGGTCTACCTTAGGAATGAGGAGGACAAGAGAAGAGGAGTTAAATATGTAATGAGTAAGATATTAGGGATCTACAAGGAATGTTTAGAGATAGGCCCTTAATATGTAACTGGATTGGATGATGATGGAGAAGTCACATAAGGATGTGTGACTTCGAGTCTAGCTACAAGACTCGTTAATAAAGAAAAGCGCTTCTTGGGAGGCAACCCAATTTACTTTTCCCGCAAATTAGGAGTGTCGTGTGTGTTTTAATTCTTTACCATTTGTTTAATTATTTTTGAATGTAACATCTTGTGGAACATGCCTTTGTTTGTCTTTAACCTTGTCTTCGTTTCAACATAGGTATTTTAGCAAAATATTAAGCTGTAGGGGAATTTATCCGGCGTTTTGAGCCAAATTCCAAACATGACAAATGAATTGTCTAGATTATTCATGTTAGTTTTTTAAAGTCATAAGATGAATTGTTAAATCTCAGGTTTTATGATGCACCATTTGTATAGGAATAACTTCGAAATCAATTGGCGAAATTTTTTTTATCAAAAACACAAATTTTGTTTTTCCACAGAATGTGGAGAAGACGGGCGTCACGATTAACACCGCGAGCCGTCACCATGATACCTGTGACGGAGTCCACATAAACCCCTGATGTGGGCGTCAACGCCCAGGTCCAGAAAACTTAAAGTTTTTATAAATATTTTGCGAAAATAAAACTTGCATAACATTTAAATATATGTAATCCTTCTGTTATAAACTTTGAAAAACCTAATGAGTTTAACAATATCTCTTCATACCTAACTTTACTGTCTTATCGATTCGAAACCCTAAATTTCATATTGTAATATTTGTCTATCGAACATTTTATGCTTGGTATAAGTTGTCTTCCGTCTTTGATTACAGTTTATATTTATGAGAAGAAGCTTGGAAGATCTTAGGATGGTTTTATTGGATGATTCTACAGAAGGACGATTTTAACCAGTTTCGCATGTTTCTTCCTCCCATTATTGAGCAAACCAGGGGAGTCTTAGTTTCTTTTCCCTTGATTTTAATTTTTCCCTATATTTCCGTTTTAAAAACGGGTACATATCTATAGAATATGGTACAATGATCAACATCAGTGTAAGGGGAATAAGCCTAAAAACTTTTCTTTCAACCTGCCCATTTGCTTTGTCCCTTAAAATGATAGGTAAAAAATCGAAACAATACATAAAAGGTGATTTGACCCAAATTTAAAAAATTTTGACAACACTAACGACGAAAACCGAGTAAAAAATAGCGTCCATGGATAGAATTTATAAGACTAGCCCAATAACCCTTAAAAATTCGACCCAAAAAAAAATGTAGGTTCGCCTTAGATCTTTAGGAATTCGGGTACCCATCATTTGTAACCACAGATGGTTTTATCTTTACCCGTTTGAGTTTGAAGGTTTGATCTGCCGGCGTGCATGTCTATTCCGTCGTTACCGCTGTGTATGCATTGCCTTGTCACTTTTTTCTGGAATGTTTAGTGTTAGTAAAATTCATATGAGTTTACCGGTAGTGTATTAAATTCTAGAACTTGTTATTATGATACATACCGAGACCGCATAGTAAGTATTAGGATTTGCTTGATAAGAGGCATTAGAATTAACCCATGTTTTAAACCTATAATTGATTATGAATGGTCACAACCGATCATGTAACTATCCCATACCCTTGCAATGTACTCCATTATTATGACAGGAGATCCCTATACAACCCTTCGAGCCTATCCTTTTTCGGGTCCGGGTACGGGATTTTGTTTTGACTCGTTTTTGGGTCAAACGAACTCCGTTTTCGGTCTAGTCTTTTTCATTCTTCGTTATTTGGTCCATAGAGTAGTTTAGAAGCGAAAATTTCTTCGTAGGCTTATTTTTAAAGATTTTAGGTTTTCCCCCTTTTGTTCGGGATTCGGGCTCTCGTTTTCTAGTTTAATTTCGTAATTTCTAGGTTTTTCTTAAACGTTTTAGTTCGTTATTGTTTAATTTGACTTTTTCAACTTCCCAAACTCATTCCTTCCTTCAAACTCAAATCTTCGATCGTATCGATTTACCATTCCAGCCTCGTTGGGGATAAACGACCCGGGAAAGCTCTATACTACTTCTCGGTATCATTGATCTTGTTGGTTTTTACACTTAGATATATATTTTATATTTTGTTATATATTATATATATTTACGGTGTGAATCCAGCCAGTCATGGACGCAACAACTTTACTTTGATTTAAATGATTACGGATTAGCTTAGGTTGCATGAACTATTAATTACTTGGAGGGTAAGCGCGAGTGTTATAAAATAGATCTATTGGGGATTGACAAACCCCGTTCGGGAGATTAGCTCTCACTAGTTCGAGATCAAACTAATGAACGTTATACCATGTCGGATCACTACTGACTTAGAGCCTCAGGACCAGCATGAAATACACATGAACATTTACCGTGCCTTGAATAAAGTGGCATACTTATACGTCTACGTCGCAGTTTCATAAACTTAGAGGAATAATCGTAATCACACTTTATGTTGCATCTAGGCAATACACACTTGAAACATTATGGGACATTATGCTTATTACAATTATCATACTCTTTGAAAATATTGCGGTCCAACATTACACTTACATATTTGGTGACTATTATAAGGATTAAAATGGTCATGCACACTTTACAAATCTTAGATTTCAACATTTTAACAAACGCATTTTTGTATGGTTTGTGTCTATACACATTTTAAGAAAACTATATATGTAAGTTTATGCGTTGCAAGTCTTGTATGGACGGGACTTGTAATACAGTAAACCCATATATATATAGTTTTGGGTTTTACATTTACATCTACTTAAACCTATGAACTCACCAACTTTATGTTGACCCTTTTAAGCATGTTTTTTCTCAGTGGTGAGATAGATGCTATGGCTTACTATGATGTCATTAGATGTCTAAAGTTACAAGATTTGATTACATGATTTCTCACAAAAAATCTCGTGCTACTTCAAGATTTTCCATGTGAAGCAATTATGAGGACAAAATAATATAAAATCATTCAAGAAAAATTGGTAGGTGCTATAATACACATACCTTTCATCATTAAAATCAGACTTAAATGACAAAAAACGTACCAAAAATATATTGTATTTGTATGTTTTCACTTATTTTGTGCAGGAAGCGGATATTCGAGAAAAAGAAGAAAAACAAAGTCAAAAACGATAAAACCGAGCACAGAATGGAAAAGCGTGGAAAAGCTAAAGTCAAATCGAAGCCAAAGTAAACAAAAGTCAACCAAATGGTCAACTGTAAAAAGTCAACAGTCAAAACAGGAGCCGACATTGAAGAATACTTAATGGGCCAAACCCGAACCCATTTAATGGGCCGGATAAGCCCATTAGTATATTGTATGAAGATATAAAGCCCAAATCAAATTAAATGGCCCATTACCTTTTTATAAAATCAAACGGGCCCAAATCCTAAAACTGGCCCAAATCCCTTTGTGAGTCCAAGAGCCCAAACTGTTAAGTAGCACAAGGACCAACAATGTAAAACCATATATAACCCTCAAGGGGTTATTCTGCCAACCCCTCAAAGTTGTAAACCCCACAAGGACTAAATTTGCAAGAAACATATAAAGGTTGGAGGACCGTTTTTGCGACAAACCTAAATTCACCCCTGTTATACACACTCCTTTTATATCTTTGTTTCCTGCCAAACTCAAGACCCCACCACTGTTCATCATCTCTGAAATCTCTCCACACCCTGCAAAACAAAACAAAAACCACTTCCCCACATATCATAACAACCTTGCCCCACTTCACATGGGCATTTGCCATGTTGGTAATCCCAAACATTCCCATTTGACACTATAACAGGACAAGGAATCAAGGGACAGGATCATGGAGATTGGGCAACAAGCAAGATTGATGGCCAGTATTTGCTTTGGGTTTTATCTCACATAACAAGCACAAGGCTTGAGTTCTCTCTACAAAGAAACACAATGAAGAAGAAGACAAAAAGAGAAAAGAGGCCAAGACCTAGCTCGTTCCTATTTAAGAAGTAGTTTGTAAGCCATTTGGCAATCTACCTTTTTACATTTTTTTAACTTAGTTTTAATCAGCTTATTATATTTTCTTGTAATGCCTTTTAAAAATCAATGAAGTTCAAGTTTGTTCTTAAATCCGTTTTCAAGTTTTAAGGTTCTTTAAGTATCAAAAGTCTTTCATAACCTCTTTTAAGCACTTAAAACTCAGGGTGTCTTGGATAAGCTTTCTCAAAAACTTATCCAAGCTTTTAAGTTTTCATTAGTAATAAATCTGTCATTTTGGGCTTTTGGATGATAAGCAAGTGATGGAAGTGCTTATGGGTATTATAGAGTGCTTATTTATAAGCTGGGTAGGTCTTTAGAGCTTAATTAAGTATTTTAATCCCTGTTTAGAGCAAGGAATCAAGTAAGCTTTCTTTTTCAAATTTTTTCATTTTTGCTTAGTTGTACTGTAGCATTGCTTATCTCTGCTTATTTGTGCTTATTATTGCTTATTTGTGATGTTTAATGCTTATTCATACCTGCTTCTAGCTTAGAATTAATTAGTTATGTATTTTCTTTTTAACTGTCAAAATAACTTAATATAGTACTTATCTGTTTCAGCTTATTTAAGTGCTTATTTGTTATTGAGATATGCTTATTATTGTCTTTTTAGCTTATATATAATCTGGTCTTAAGAATTTGCTTAATAAAAACCAAGAAATCAAGTTTAAAAGACATTTTTCAAAGTTAAAGGGGTGTTTTGCACAAGGTGTAAAATGGGTTAAAATGGTTTCAAAATGATTTGGGTCACTTGGCCAACTTTGGCAAGCTTTCTTAAGCTGTCAATAAGCTGTTTTTAAAAGTCTCTTAGTTTAAAATTTTGATTTTAAGCATTTTCTATAAGCCATCAAAAATGTGGGTTCAAAAATAGTTTACAAGAGCTTATTAGCTTAAGCTTGGTTTGACTGCTTGTTTTAGTGATTTTCATGCATGATTAAGTGTTTAGTTTGAGTAGTGTAAGTGTCTAATAGTCTGTTTTAGGTTTTATAGCTTTTTGCATAACTTTAGATAAGTAGTGAAAAATGAAGAAATTGGTTTTTCAAATGCTTACTGTTGCTTATTGTGAATTTCAAAATACATTTTGAGTCTTGATTATTGTTCTTTTAGGTCTAAATTTTATCTGTTTTTAGATTAGAAGTCCATAAAGATCTGTTTGTGTGCTTATTTTTAAGCTTAAAAGTGCCTGTTTGTACTTTTCCATAGTCTGTCAAAATATTGTCTAAGTCTTGAAAAAAGAAAGTTTTGCTTTTTCAAGTGCTTATCCTGGCTTATTTTTAATTTCAAAATGATTTTGGATTGTTGTTATATGTTCCTTGAGGTGTAATATTCATCTGTTTTGTGCTTAAATCCTCATAAGGATCCATTTGCTTGCTTAATTTTAAGCTAGAAAAGTCCTTTTGGGCTTTTTGCCTAACAGTACTAACTCCAAGTTAGAACTGTTGGGGTGATTTTGCTTATTTTCAGCTTATTAGCTTATATTTATAGCTTATTTAGGTTTAGATTAGCTTATTAGGTTAGTATAAGCCCATTTTAGCTTATTAGGTTTTGCTTTAAGCTTATTTGAGCTTATTTGCATTTTTAGAGTAAAAATTGTAACTGTTTTAGATTATCTGCCTTTGTAGCTTATTTTAGTTGCTTATTTTTGTCCTTAAGTGCTTTTTAGATAAGCCCTTTTAGCTGTCTTAGATTTTTTGTAACTCGCATTAGCTTATTTGTCCTTAAAAGCCCAAACATTTGGCTTATAGTCGCTTTAGTGTAAAAAGCTAACTGTTGGCTTAGTAGTGCTTATTTTCGTGCTTATTTCTAAGTTACAAAAAAAAATTCTTTTTTTAAGTTGCTTAATTTTAGATTTTTCAAAAAGTTGTAAAAAAATGAGAAATAAAAGTGTTGGGAATAAGGGAGACCGCGAGTGAGCAAGACTCGAACTCGGGACCTCAACCCCATTCAACCAACACTTTTATAACAACACCTCTACCGCTGTGCTACAATAGCTCATCCGGTAGAGGTTTGTTAAATTGAATATATAAGCCCATTTTAGCCCATTAAGCCCACAACCACTTTTAAGCTTATAACAGCTTATTTATAAGCTGTTTTTCCCATTTTAGATTTTTCATAGGATCTTTATAGCTTAACTTATTTTTCTGTAATTTTTCAGAATTTTTTATAATCGTTTGATATTTTTTATCATTTAATTTCCTTTAAACTATTTTTTTAATTATAATAAATTAAATAAAAATCAAAAAAATATTTTTCTTTTTTAGAAAATTTTATTTTATAAGTTTTCGCTTAGGAAAAATAGAAAATCTTTCGTAGGGTCGTTTTTGCAAAATTTTACTTTTTAAAGAACGGGTTTCGACTCCGTTTTTTGTTTTCTTATTTTTAAGCTCGTTTTAACTCCGTTTTCAGTCTAGTCTTTTTTATTCTTCATATTTAGTCACATAGAGAAGATTAGAAGTAGAAACATCTTTGTAGGGTCAATTTTTAAGAATTTAGGTTTTTGACCCCTTGTTCGGAGCTCGTGCTCTCGTTTTTTTTGTTTTATTTCATATTTTTTAAGTTTTTCTTAATCGTTTTTGCATATTAGTAGATAATTTAGCTTTCTAATCCTCTTAATCATTAATACCATTCAAATTCCAACTTTCCGACTGTACCGATTTTTAAGTCCAGCCTCGTTTGGGGATAAACGACCCGGGAATATTCTATACCACTTCTCGGTTTCATTGATTATTTTTAGATTATTCTTATTATATATATTTTATTATATATTATATATATATAAGGTCTAGTTTAAAGGTTGTCAATTTTTTGGCGCCGTTGCCGGGGAGGTTGTGAGTCGATTATCCATACTATTTGAAACTTAGTTTTTGAAAATCCTTCATTCTTGAAGTTATTTGCTTTATATAAAAAAAAGAAAACCAAAAAGATAAAAACATTGTCTTTAATTATCAATAAAAATCACAAGTTGGTAAAAGAACACCAACATATAATACTTTCAACTGAAGTATTATCCATTAATAAGTTCCCGAACTAAAGAATCAAAAACTTACCTTTTGTGTCACTTGCGAGGTACGGTTCACCTTTTAAAAGATAAACAAACTCAAAGAGGGGTATAAGGCGGGTTGTTCCTTGGAACTACGACCCTAAAGGAAAAAGGTTTTTAATAGCTTCGCGCTTTCCTATTCCTCCGCTCCTTTGTGCGTTTTTCTTTTCGAAGAGTTACCGAGAAGCTTGTTGATTATTAGGATTAAGTTGTCTTATTTCGTCGTCCGTTATTAAAATAAATTGTAAATTCATCTTTGATAAACCAAAAAAAAACAAAAAAAATTTATTAGTGTAAATTTTCTTTTTATATTTTAGTGCATGCGCACTCGCTCTCAATCTCGTAATCTTCACCATCTAATAACATCAAGCCCCATCGGCTTTGTTGAAACCATTAATCTTGAAGACAATATGAAAAATCCAGGCTCCTCCCAGTAGTTACGTTGGACGATAATCGTAATATGCCTCAATTGCTCGAAGCACCTCCGAGGGTTCACGAGGATGCATGTTGTGCCCGAAATCATCGCGGGACAACTTTGAGCTTAAGCAGGTATGCTTACCCTCGTGCAATATAAGCAAATTCTTTGGATTGACAAAGAGACCTCACATGCCCACATCCGATATTTCAACAAGATCACTTCTACGATGAAGTTCCCAAACTTCCCGAGTACGTCGGTAAAGCTTATGCTTTTCCCATTTTCCCTCGAGGGGGCAGCCCGGATTTGGCTTGAGAAAGAACCCCCTCGATCGATTCAAACATGGGATGATCTTCGGGTATCAAAATTCATTCAACACAAATTTCTCCTTCTAAAAAACAACAAATCTTCGGAATGAAATCACGAGATTTCAACAAAGATTTGATGAGACGTTTTATGAAGCATGGGACCGATTCAACGATCTTCTTCGGGCATGTCCACATCATGGATTTTCTGAGTTACATCAACTCGATACATTCTACAATGCCTTGAACTCTAATGATCAAGATTCGTTAAATTCTGCCGCGGGTGGTAACTTTTTGGATAAAATGCCTCGTGATTGCCTAAGAATCATTGAAAGCAAATCCAAAGTTCGTAATTCACGTAACAAACCGGTTGTTGCAAAAGTGAGTTCGAGCACTCTACCTAGTATTTCTTCGATGTTGTTGAGCTGGAAAGACTATGTGAAAGCCTTACTTCTTGATAAGAAAAATCAATCTCCCGCTCCCACTCCCGTAAAAGCGGTTGAGGAAAGTTGTGTTACTTGTGGTGGTACTCATTCATACCAAAATTGTCCTGCCACCAATAGCAACGTTTATCGTGACAATATCCAAGAGTACGTCACTCAAGCCGCCGCAGCTAACTACAACCAAGGAAATACCGGTTATCGAGCCCCGATTGCTAATCAAATTCGACCGCCTGGTTTTCCTCCAGTTCAAAACAATCAAAACAATCAAGGAAACAATCAGAACCGTTACAACCAAAACCGGGGAAAAATTTCAATCAAAGCTTCAGCTTACCAATCCACCGTTCATCAAGTCAAATCTATCACCTCGGTTGTTCAACCTCCTGTTATCAAGGCTCCCGCTTATCAAGCTCAGTTTCCTCAGAATTCAGGTGTATCGAAGGAAGATTTCCTAAGCTCCTACGTAAGGCCAATGATGGCTGTGATGAGAACCATGCAAACTCAAGGTCAAAATATGCAATACTAGTTAACACCGTTCCTAACCACGAAGAGGACTTGAAAGGTATTACCACTACGAAGTGGTGTTGCTTACAAACGACCACGGATTCCTACTACTTCTTCTCCTAGAGAGAGGAACGTGAGACCGAGGAGCTCACCCCAACCAACAACCCCCCCAATACTACACACCATCACAAAGGACACGATGCCTCCTACTAATAACGAAAGCACCGAAGACATCCAACCTCTGGTTGTCCTATCATGATCATATCTTGTGACCCGTAATTGCTCCCGTAGCTGCTTCACATGCCTAACCAAAAATGCATCAATTCATTTCCTTTCATAGAAGAAATTGATGAAAAGGCGTCGTGAAAAGTTATACGACCAAATGCGAAATTCTACGAAATCTTTAGAGATTTGAGTTTTGAAATTAGGTTTACGAATGCCTTGATGCTTATGCCAAAATTTACCTCGACTCTAAAAACCTTAATCGAAAACAAAGAAAAGTTGAGTGAAATGGCTAGAACTCCATTGAACGAGAATTGCTCAGCGGTCATCCTAAACAAGTTACCGAAAAAAATTGGAGACCGCTGGCGATTTATATTCATGTGAATTCTCCGGATTAATACATGCTTCGCCTTGGCCGATCTTGGCGCGAGCATTAATCTTATGCCATATTCCGTATGGAAAAACTATCTCTCTCCGAACTACCCGACTTGCATGACGCTTGAACTAACGGGACCGTTCGATCTCTGACTGATCGTAATCGCCGATGATGTCTTTGTACGGTGGGACAAGTTATAAATTTCTAGCAGATTTTGTGGTCGTAGATTTTGAAACCTGACCCATCGAGTACCTTTAATTTCGGTAGGGAGTTTCTTAAAGGACTAGTAGTGCATGATAACTGTATTAGAGGTGAATACAGCCCTTCGTGGTGACAAAGAGGCCATCCATTTATATGACCAAACTTCGAGATACACGGTACTTAAATCTTATGGACGGCAAACCGAATTTGACGTCATTTGATGGGCTTGTGAAGAATACTCTAAAGAAGTTCTTGGGTTCTCAATGTGATCTCGAGTGGCAATCCCTCATTATACTATGATCTATTGTTTCTACTTCTTCTCCGACTTTAACTCCATTCGGGGACAGTGATTTTCTCCTTTTCGAAGAAGCCGACTCTTTTCTGGACTATAGTGACGATTCCAACTTCACCGGAAGTTGGTCTCCAATATAATTATGACCATGATGGGACTTCTTCTCCTTGAAGCAATTATTAATAGTGATCCTTACACCCTTTCAGAACCAGGAAATTATGCCAAAAATCAGAAAAAGATCTTAATTTTGTGAACAAACCAATGAAAAATCTTCAGTTAATGAGCCCCCTGAGGTTGAACTCAAGGACTTGCCACCTCATTTAGAATATGCATTTTTGGAAGGTAACTACAAGTTGCCTGTCATAATTGCAAAAGATTTGAAGAATGAGGAAAAGGCCGCTCTGATCGAGGTTCTAAAGTCCCACAAGCGAACCATCGCTTGGAAACTTTCAGATATTAAGGGTATTGACCCAGAGTTTTGTACCCACAAAATTCTTATGGAAGAGGACTTCGAACCGACAGTTCAGCATCAAAGGCGGGTAAATCTGAAAATCCATGATGTCATCAAAAAAGAGGTTGAAAAGCTTCTTGATGCCGGATTAATTTATCCGATCTCTGACAGTCAATGGGTAAGCCCGGTTGCATGTGTTACGAAAAAGGGTGGCATGGACCGTCGTCAAAATTGATGAAAATGATTTATACCGATTCGTTGGTCATAGGGTGGAGAGTGTGCATTGACTATAGAAAGTTGAATGAAGCTACTCGAAAGGACCATTTTCCATTGCCCTTCATGGATCAGATGCTCGAAAGACTCGCGGGGAATCAATACTATTGTTTCCTTGACGGCTTTTCGGGTTATTTTTAGATTCCTATAGACCCGAAGGACCAAGAAAAGACAACATTTACTTGCCCATACGGAACATTTGCCTATCGCCGCATGCCTTTTGGGCTATGCAATGCACCTGGCACGTTTCAACGATGTATGATGGCAATCTTCCATGACATGATTGAAAAAACAATGGAAGTGTTTATGGATGACTTTTCAGTCTTTGGGGATTCTTTCTCTACATGCCTATCCCATTTGGACAAAATGTTAAAACGGTGTGAAGACACCAATTTGGTCCTAAACTGGGAGAAAAGCCATTTCATGGTGAAGGAAGCATGTTCTTGGACACAAAATCTCTAAGTAGGGAATTGAGGTCGACCGAGCTAAAGTGTGACTTATTGCCAAGCTCCCTCCCGTCTATCGTGAATGGTGTTCGTAGTTTTCTTGGGCTACGTTTTTTACGACGTTTCATACAAGACTTTTAAAAATAGCCGGCCAATGACTCACTGCTGAAAAAGATACTCTATTTTTTCTTCTTAAAGGGAAGTGTACTCATCCTTTAATACACTTAAAAGAAATTGACGAGGCTCCATTTTGATTGCTTAGAATGGGACTTGCCCTTCGAAACTCTGTGTGATGCAAGTGACTTGCAATTGGGGCGTCCCTAGGGCAGCAGAAAAAACAAGCATTTCAACCAATTCACTATGCCAGCAAAACAATGACCGAAGCTCAAGCACACTACACTACGACTGAAAAAGAATTACTTGCCGTAGTGTACGCTTTTGAGAAATTTCGGTCATATCTCGTTTTGTCCAAGAGCATAGTGTATACCGACCATTCTGCTATAAAGTATCTCTTCACTAAAAAGGATGCTAAGCCAAGACTGATGCGGTGAGCTCTTTTGCCTCACAAAGAATTTGATGTTATCATCCGAGATAAAAAAGGAGTAAAGAAACTGGCCGCCGATCATCTTTCCAGACTTGAGAACCCTCATCAAGATAAACTCGAGAACAAGGAAATCATGGAAATATTTCCTCTCGAAACTCTTGGATCGGTTGCTCTTCGTGTTGTTAGTTCCCCATGGTTGCAGATTTCGTAAATTACCATGCGAAGAATTTCATTGTCAAGGGAATGTCATCACAGCAAAAAAACAAATTTTTCAAAGATGTCAAACATTACTTCTGGGACAACCCCTTCTTGTTCAAAATCTGTGCAAATCAAGTGATCTGGCGGTGTGTGCACGGCAAAGAAGCTCTCGACATACTCGAAGCTTGCCACAATAGACCCACCGGGTTACATCAGGTGCAAATTCACGCCAAAAAGGTCTTTGATGCCGGATTCTTTTGGCCTACAATTTACAAAGATGCACACGAGTTGGTTAAAAATGCGACTCGTGCAACGACAAGAAAAATTTCACAAAGGTGTGAGATGCATTAAAATTCCATCCAATGTTTGTGAAATCATTTAAACGTTTGGGGCACATAGACTTCATTGGGACCTATTCCATCATCAAAAGGAAACAAATACATACTTGTGGCTGTCGATTACCTGTCAAAATGGGTTGAAGCGAAAGCGCTCCCCACCAACGACGCCCGAGTAGGTTTGTAAATTTCTTTAAATCTCTCTTTGCCAGATTCGTGCACTCGTGCCATCATCAGTGATCGTGTACACCATTTTATTGCAATGGACCAGTTGCAAAGGTCATGCTTAAATATGGAGTACTCATCGTCTCTCCACGGTACTCACCCCAGATAAGTGGGCAGTTGAGTATCGAATTGTGGATTAAAAAGAATTATTGAAGGACAGTTGTCCGGATAAATTAGTGCCTCTTGGATCGGACAAAACTCATGACGCTCTCTAGGCCTTCCGTACAGCGTACAAAACACCCATCGGGTGCACTCCGTACAAGCTTGTATATGGAAAGGCATGTCATCTGCCGATTGAGTTGGAGCACAAAGCTTACTGGGTCCTTAAACATGCAAACTTTGATCTCAAGACCGCTGGAGACCAACGCAAAGTTCAACTCAATGAATTAAGTGAACTGCGTGATCAAGATATGAAAATTCCTTTGATTTACAAAGAGAATACTAAGAGGATTCATGACGCTATGATCAAACAACCGTGTTTTCAACGTTGATGATCAAGTCCTCATCTTTAACTTAAGATTGAAATTACTCTGCAAGTTGAAAATCCGCTGGGTTCAGGGACCCAATTACCATTGTTCAATACTTTTCGTATGACACCTTTGAGTTATCTCAAAACTCCGGGCCAAACTTCAAAGTAAATGGTCATCGTCTGAAGCACTACTTTGGAGGGGATGTCCCTGCTATGGATATCCCGGATCTCCAAACCTTCCCTAAGGATAATTAAATTCAGGGATTAGGTCAAGCTAAGTGACCTAAAACAAGCGCTTCGTGGGAGGCACCCCATGCTTATCCTAGTTTATCCGTAGTAGTAGTATGCTAGCTTAGTAGTAATGAATAAGTGTTTTGTTGTTGTGAGGAGGCTTGCCTCTTTCCTTTTCCGTGTTTTGTATTTTGTATTGTATGTTTAGGATGTCCCGGATTTTTGAAGCCTCTCGTGCTCGCGGTTTTTGTCCTTCGATCACAAGAGCTTCAAATCCTCAGCTTCATTTTGGGAATCCGATATCCAAATCTTATCGACTAACGTTTATCTTTAAGCATAATTCATAAACGGCTTAGGATTTGCGTAGAGACCCTTCGTAAAAACATTAAGGACAATGTTTCATTCTAGTATGGGGGGGATCTTTTATTTGATTGTGCCTGTAGCCGTTGTTTTCACGTAATCTCGTTTTTACCACCAAAATTTCAAAAAATTTAAAAAATTTCAAAAACAAAATAAGTGTTTTATAACAATTTTGACTTTCCTGCTGGGTAGAATAAGAGTAAATTTTGACTCGATCGAGCGTGTTGAGCTCTAGCTTATTTAGACTAAGCGTTCGCGAATATTCGCGAAGAACGAAAAATGATAGTGTTAATTATGAGTTGGATGCTAAACAAGGATTATTTGGAAATCTTAAGAGCTCATGTGTGTAATTTGTCGCTTTTTCTCCCATAAGCTCTTAACCTGATTAATATACGTGCTACTTTTGGAGATTAAACTTAAATCAATAATTTTTATGTAGTATATAGCAAAAACTTTAGCCTTAGTTCAAATTTATACTTGAATTTTTCAAAAAGACGTCTTCCCTATATATATATAAAAAAAATGATGATGAAAAAATAAAAAAAATACAATAATTTAAACTGTGGGCGGATAAAGTTTGCTGTTCTTGCCGGATCACAACCGTTGTTACAGCCTTCTTAAACGGAAGCCCATAGTAAGGAATAATAATTTCCGAGGAATTGATAAAGTTTGCTGCATCTTGCCGGCTCACAACCGATGTTGCAGCCTTCTAAAAGGTCGAGGGTTACAATTGCATAAATGTTTAATATTAAGTGTGAATTAATAAATAGATCTCTTTTTGTTAAATTCAAATATGTTTTTGAACTTTGGCTATTCTATTTTATAAGCTATGTGCATACCGATACTAGTCTCTGTGGGGTGTCAAAAGCCTGGTCACTTAACCGCAAGGTTGGGATGTGGCCGAGATGAAAGTCGCTACAATGGGAATGATCTCGATTCAAACTTATTATTCTCGGTGGAACGTGAAACATAGCATGTTGCAAAAAACGTTGATCCATGATTGAAATTCAAAAAATAACTCATACACTAAGATATAATTATTGTCGGGAGTGAAAAGTTTACAAGTTGCAAAGATGGTAGTGTTAGCATCTTAACTATAATTGACGGTGATTTGTTTTAAGTTTTGGTTCTGGAATAAATGAAGTCGGGGACGATGAATTATCTGTTGTTGGGGCTTTCTCGATCGAAAATGCATCTTGTTATATGATCCCTAAAAGTTATAAAATAACGAAGTCAAATGTTTAGTAGTTGTTTTAATATGAAAACTACAAAAAAATGGAAAAATGAAATAATACAAAATACAAAAAATATGTGTAGGAATATTGTATATATTAAATTGGTAGAAACGGGGCTTTTCGAAACTTTTTGAGTCTTTTATTTCCCTCGATGAACACTTAGCTACTTGTTAGAGGTTTATTGTAGTCGAGAGGGATCAGAGATTTCTAGTTTTCTAAGTGCTTACTTCATGCATTAAGTGAGGACCGACAATGTCTTATATGGGGGGCTAAAAAGGGGGACTTTTGGTATGTGTTTAATTACATCATACCTTTCACCATTAAATTCGGACTTATATGACCCAAAGTACCAAAATACATTGTTATTTGTATGTTTTCACTTATTTTGTGTAGGAAAGGATATACGAGAAAGGTCGAAAAAAAGCAAAGCAAATAAACGAGACTAATCGAGCACGGAATGGAAAAGCGTGAAAAGACAAAGTCAAATCAAAGCCAAAGTCAACAAAAGTCAAAGTCAACCCCGCCAAAGTCAACAGTCAAAGCCGATGCCGGGAAAGCCCATTAGTTTATAGCTAGAAGACTTAAAAGCCCGTTTTGATTAAAACAATTCCCTTTAAAAGCCCACAAAGAAGTTGAGGGGCCTTTCCTGCCAACTCTTGAAACTTGTACCACACAAGGACTTCACTTGCAAGAGTAACATATCACTGTGAAGGGTCTTTCCTGCCAACTCCTGAAACGTGTACACAATATGGCTTAATTTCCAAACGAAACACAAGACTTGAGGGGACCTAACTGTTACACACACCAAACTTCACCCTGACTTAAACTACTGTATATCTTCTAAATCATTTCCCGCCCAAAACCTGTGCCATCACTTTCACCTCATTTCCTGTTTACTTCCCTCCAAAAACATCACCATTAATCACCACACATCATGGGTTGAATGCCACTGTGGGCAATTCCCAAACAAATTCTATGGGCAACGGAAATCAACGACTTTGATTATTCGGATTGGCGTGAAAGCAAAGATTAAGGGCCAGATTGGACTTTGGAGTCTACACACAAAACAAACACACTTGTGTTCCTATCTCAGCAAGGAAACACAACCAAGAAAAGGACAAAAGAAGAAGGCAGCCAAGTCCTTAGTCGTTTTTGTATAAATAGGTCTATGTGTAAGCCATTTTCAAGGGGAAGTAGGGGTAGAAGTAGTTTAACTTGTCTTTTTAATACTCTCCAACTTATTTTTACTTAATTGTACTTTAAATTCCAAGCTTTGTAATTCTCCTTTTAAAAGTTAATACAAATTCAAGTTTTCAAGTTATATTACATTCTGTCTTATAAAGCTTAGAGTACTCAGGTCATTTCATGTTCACAAAGTGATTTCTATAAGCTCCTTAAAGCTTATACAAGCTGTGTTATGCATTAAAACTTTTACAAAGTTTTCTTTTATAAGTTACTGTTAAGAAAATAAGGATTTAAAAGGAGCATGCTATGTAAAGATGGCCATGGTGTTTTGAGCTTTTCGGTAAGCAATTGGTTCTTGTTTTTAGCTTTTGGGAAAAGCTAATATCATTGCCAAAAGGCCAGGATCCTTGTAAGTTTCTCTTTTAAATTTTGGCTTAATTTCACTGTAGCATAGCTTATTTTCAGCTTATTTATGTCTCTTTGTGCTTATTTGTGTTATCTTATTGCTCATGTTTGCTTATCTTTGTTTGTTTGCTAACTATTTTTGAAAAACATAGATTAATCTTTTATTAATTGTTTTAAAAAGGTGTTTTTAAAAATCCTAAGGGGTGTTTGGCATAGTAGGTCAAACGGGTCATTTTGGGATAAAAAAAATATTTGGGTCAGTTTGGTTAACTTTGGTAAGCAATTTTGAGTGTTTTTAATCAGTTTTAAAAAGATTTCTAAATCTTTTGGGTTGTGTTTAAGTTTTCTTTTATAAGCTATTTTGAAACTGTCATAATAAAACAATTTACATGATGCTTATTTGGCAAGTCTTTTTAATCCATCTTTGAGTCTTATGTTTTTATCATTTTGAGTAGCTAAGAGTCCTTTTAAGTCTCCTTTTCTTTTGATCAATCTGTCAACCTTTTTTTTAAGTGACTTTTGCTAAAAAACTGCCCATTTTGAATCACCATTACCAGTTGGTTTAAATGGGTGTTGGATTCCAATTTTTTTGCAAACAAGCTCTTTAAGAGCTAATGTCCATCTGTTGTAACTTGAACTTTTGTTTTGAGCTTATTTGCAAGCTTATTTCTAAGCTCACTTTTGTCCTTTCAAACTGTCAAAACCCTCCCCTGGTGCAAAACAGTACCCTTTGGTGCCTTTTTCATTGATTATTTTTATCCTCACTCTTAGTTCTTAGCTTTTATAGAGAGCCAATAAGCCCCTCTATAAGCTTATATAGGACATTCACCTTAGGAGCCCCTTTAGAGTGCTTAAAATTAGCCCCTAAGTACCAATTTTGACTAATTTGGTGCATTGCTTAGGCTTGACTTATTTGTGTTTCTGGCTTGTTGGCTTAATCTTTATTTATAGATTATCTACGTTTTAGCTTGCCTATTTAGTTTAGATACTCATCTGCCTTAGCTAGGTTCCCTTTGCTTTAGCTTAGTTCCCCTTATAAGCCCCTAGTTAGCTTATCCTTTTTTTTGCCTTAGCTTTAAAATAGTTAAGTCTGCCCTCCCCCCCCCCATTTTTGTGCTTATTCACTTCATAACTGTAGAGTACGTTTAGCCCATCTAGGATTATAATAACATTGATTAATATAAAGCACAGCGGAATAACAATAAGAACATCAATGTTATGAACAAGGTTTTTCTATTCATACGATTTCCCTATTACCCCAACTATAACTTAGGGCTACACCAACTAATTATGGTGTACTAACTAACTAACTAACTAGATAACTAACTTCGGTGTACACACACACCTTTACTATTCGACTCTCATCAGTCGATGTTTCTATGGATGGATTAAACTACACGCCTATGATCTCTTTATATAATAGAGACCATAAGACGTTACAAAGAATTCTAATCAAACACATTAATGCTATTAATTATCATTAAGTCCATCATTAAGTTACATCTTGTAACTTCCCAATCATTAAGTCCATCATTAAGTTACATCTTGTAACTTCCCAATCTGTCGATTAAGTCCTTCTTGTTTCATTCTTTTTATTTTTTTTTTTTTTTTTTTTTTTTTTTTGTATGTTTCATTCTTTTGTTCTTTTGTCTCATCAAATCTATAATTCCCAACAATCTTCCCCTATTTGATGATGACAAAACAAACAAAGTCATGTACGAACTTCATCATAAAGCCAAAGCTTCCCCTGAAGTTGAGATGTAATCATCTCCCTGAATGAAACAAAATCTTCCTTTGTAGATAGCTTCCCCTTAACTTATGATCATGCCACCACACATAATAAGTTGCAAATCAATAAACCTGTAATTCTTCTTCCCATTTTGTAAATAATATAATGGGGTCTTTGTAGAAAATGGCATCCTTGGATCATAACAGCTACAAACCATATACCACACTACCAATCCATCCTTCCAATACTCAAAATACCCTCCATGAAGCATAATACGAAAAATGACTTTGAGCAGTAGAAATATAAACTAGCAGTAGTAATAAAGATTAGCAATAGTAACGAAACACTTCCCTTCAAGTGGTGCATGTAGATGGTTAAACATTTTAACAATAAGCTTCCCTGAAAACCTTTTGGTTTCACCATCTCTTGATTCTTGAACTTTGTAGGCTTATGTAGTGATCATGATGAAGAAACCGAGTATAATGAATTTGATGAAGAAGTTGAATATTCAAACTTGTGTCTTATATCTTTTTTCACTATCCACGTGATGTCGAAACTCTTATACCAGATCAAATATATGTAGACCGCAACTCTTGAAAAATCCTAATCTTCTATGAGACAATGGACTAAAGTGATAGCAAATGTGAGCATTGAGCACCTTAAGAAAAATCACACGATCTTTGCTAGATTCGTCAAGTCTTCGTCACTACGTTTATAAGCTACGAAACAGTTTCCTCACTGCTTAAAGGTTTGTTAAGAACAACGCATCTGTGAAATCACTACATATCAAATAAGTGTTAACTCAATCATCTTAGTATTCACCTCTTTAATATTCTCAAAAACGACCATTTAAAATGTTTAAGACATTTAAAAATCAATCGTTAACCTTCCCTTAACAAAAGCATTCGAGATCCAATCCATCCAAAAACCAAAATTCATGAGTACTAACCCGTTATCTGATAAAGCAAGCAGTAAGTTCTTAGATATCGGATAACACTAGGGTACTTTCATAAACAGAGTGGAAATTTGATCTTTTCAGCAGTACTTTGATAAACGAGCAGTACTGTTAATATAGGGGAGGAGTACTTGAAGAATGAATGAGAAGTACCTTCGAAAGTTCACTTCGAGCCTCGAACTGTACTTTCCATAAACCCAAGCAATAATCAATGATTCTTTTAAAATCATGGCTATCATCACATACAACCTGCTGTAACATTCATTATCTTCGCCAACATTGAACACCTGAATCCTAGATCGAGACGCAAAGGCTTGATACCACTTGTTAGAGAATCGTTTAAGCTCATCTAGGATATAATAAATTGATTAATATTAATGCACAGCGGAATAACCATAAGAACATCATGTTTATGAATAAGGTTTTCTATTCAAACGATTACTCTATAACCCTAACTATAACTTGGGGCTACACCAACTAATATGGTGTACATAACTAAAACTAACATAACTAACTAAACTATGTGTACACACACACAACCATTTTACTATTCGATCTCATCAGTCGTTGTTTTCTATTGGTTGATTGACACTACACGACTATGATCTCATTTATATAATTAGAGACCATAAGACGTTTCAAAGAATTTAATCAACACATTAATGCTAGTAATTATCATTAAGTCCATTTTAATGTTACATCTTGTAACTTCCCAATCATTAAGTCTATCATTAAGTTACATCTCGTAACTTCCCAATCTGTCGATTAAGTCCTTCTTGTTTCATTCTTTTGTTCTTTTGTCCCATCAAATCTATAATTCCTAACAATAACTTTAGCTTATTTTTATCTGCATTAGCTTATTAGGATTAGGTTTGTTCTGCCCTTGCTTATTTACTATTTTCTTTGCCTATTTTGTCTAAAAATCCATAAAGAAAATAACATTTGAGCCTTGTGCTTATTTTAGCATTTTGTCTGTCCTTTTTGCACTTTTCCAGCTTATTTGTTGGTTTTAAGAAAGAGTGATAGTTATGAAAATTGCTTATCTTGGTGTGCTTAACAAGAGTGTGTAAAAAAAGAGGTGTAAAAAGCACTGTAGCAATACAAAAAGTGGGACTCGAACCCCTCACCCCTCGTTCAACAGCACACACTCTTACCATCATGCTTCATTAGCTCATCCACTCACTTCTTGCAACATTAATTATTTAAGCTCTCTTTTTTTTAGCTTTATCAGCTGTTACTGCTTATTTTGGCTTATTTATAAGCCAATTTTTCCAGCTTTCATTTTTCTTAGATAAAGCATCTTTCAAGATATTTTCTATATTTTTTTGAGATTTTTCTAAAAACGTTTAGTATTTTTTATAATTTATTTTCTTTTAAACTGTTTTCAATTAATAAAAAATTAAATAAAAATCAAAAAAATATTTTTCTTTTTTAGAAAATTTTCTTTTATCATTTATCACCTAGGAAAAATAGAAAATCTTTCGTAGGGTCGTTTTTTGCAAAATTTTACTTTTTAAAGAACGGGTTTCGACCCCGTTTTTGTTTTCTCAATTTTGAGCTCGTTTTAGCTCCGTTTTAGTCTAGTCTTTTTTATTCTTCATTTTTAGTCACATAGAGTAGATTAGAAGTAAAAAAATCTTTGTAGGGTTAATTTTTAAGAAGGGTTATTATACAAAGAAGTTACTATACTTTTCTAAAAAGTTCGCCTAAGTTACTAAACTTTCATTTTGTTCACTTAGGTTACTAAACTTATGAAACATGACATTTGGATTATCAAATTTTGCAAAAAATATAGTAAACATCATTGACTTGTAAAAACATGGACATTTATGTTTACTTAACTTACTAAAATATACGTCCAGGTTGCTTGGATTAACATTGAATTTTGGGGGGTGTTATGTATTATCTAAAGTTCAGTAATCTATGTGAACAAATGAAAGGTTGAGTAACTTAGGCCGAAACTTTTTGGGAAAGTTATAGTTACTTCTTTGTTAATACCCTTTAAAAATTAACCCTACAAAGATTTTTTACTTCTAATCTACTTATGTGACAAAAATGGAAGAATAAAAAAGACTAGCTAAAACCGGAGCTAAACGAGCTCAAAAATTGAGGAAACAAAAAACGGGGTCGAAAAACCATTCTTTAAAAAGTAAAATTTTGCAAAAAACGACCCTACGAAAGATTTTCTATTTTTCCTAGGTGATAAATGATAAAAGAAAATTTTCTAAAAAAGAAAAATATTTTTTTGATTTTTATTTAATTTTTTATTAATTGAAAACAGTTTAAAAGAAAATAAATTATAAAAAATACTAAACGTTTTTAGAAAAATCTCAAAAAAATATAGAAAATATCTTGAAAGATGCTTTATCTAAGAAAAATGAAAGCTGGAAAAATTGGCTTATAAATAAGCCAAAATAAGCAGTAACAGCTGATAAAGCTAAAAAAAAGAGAGCTTAAATAATTAATGTTGCAAGAAGTGAGTGGATGAGCTAATGAAGCATGATGGTTAAGAGTGTTTTTTCGTGTTGTGTATGAATTTTTGAACGAGGTGGTGAAGGGGTTCGTGTCCCACTTTTTGTATTGATTACAGTGCTTGTTTCACTATTTTTTTACACACTCTTGTTAAGCACAACCAAGATAAGCAATTTTTCATAAACTTTCACTCTTTCTTTTAAACAACAAATAAGCTGGAAAAGTGCAAAAAGGACAGACAAAATGCTAAAATAAGCACAAGGCTCAAATGTTATTTTCTTTTTGGATTTTTAGACAAAATAGGCAAAGAAAATAGTAAATAAGCAAGGGCAGTACAAACCTAATCCTAATAAGCTAATGCAGATAAAATAGCTTAAAGTTATTGTTAGGAATGATAGATTTGATGGGACAAAGAACAAAAGAAAGAAACAAGAAGGACTTAGATCGACAGATTGGGAAGTTAGAGATGTAACTTAATATTGATTAATGATTGGTGAAGTTACAAGATGTACTTAATGATGGATCTTTATGATACTTAATAGCATAATGTGTTTGATTAGATAGGATTCTTTGTAACGTCTTATGGTCTCTATTTTTTAAAGTGTCATAGGCGTGTAGTTTAATCCAATCCATAGAACATGGACTGAGAGAGTTTCGAATAGTAAAGGTGTGTGTGTGGGTACAACATAGTTAGTTAGTTAGTTAGTTAGTTTTTGTACACCATAGTAGTTTGTGTTGCCCCAAGTTATAGTTGGGGCAAATTTTGGAATTCGTTCAATGTTATGAAAAAAATTTATTATAAACATTGATGTTCTTATGTTATTCCGCTGTGCTTTCTATTTAATCAATGTTATTATATCCTGATGTCTAATAGATTTCTCTTCAAGTGGTATCAGAGCATTGTGGCTTCTCGATCTAAGGATTCAAGGTTTCATGGTAATGCGAAGATAATGAATGTTTACAGTAGGTTGTTTGTGATGAAGCCATGATTTTAAAGAGATCTTTGTGATGCTTGGTTTATGGAAAGTACTGTTCGAGTGCTCGAAGGTACTTCTCATTCATTATTCAAGGTACTGCTCCCTATATTAAAGTACTGCTCGGTGTGATCAACGTACTGCTGAAAAGATCAAAGTACCGCTGCTGTTTATGAAAGTACCGCTAGTGTTATCCGATATCTTAGAACGTACTGCTTGCTTTATCAGATATCGGGTAATACATGAAATTTTTTTCGTTTGTTGGATGGATTTGGATCTTCGAATGCTTTGTTTAAGGGGAAGCATCCTACTTATATAACGGATTGATTTTTAATGTTACTAAACATTTAAAAAGGCTCGTTTGTTGGAGTATATATTTAAAGAGGTGATTACGAAGGATGAAATGATTATCACTTATTGATATTGTAGTGAGTTTCTACAAGATGCTGTGTTCTTATCATACCTTTTAGCATGAGGTAACTTGTTCGTGCTTATAACACGTGTTTGTGACTGAAGTACTGACGAATCTAGCTAAGATGTGTGATTGTCTTAAGGTGCTCAATTGCTCACATTTGCTATCCTTTAGTCAGGTTAATTCGAAAGCTGGTGAATAGAAGATGGGGATTATGTAAATGAGGGGTTAGCAAGGGTCTACTTATTATTTTTGATCTTGGTATAAGTTCCGAAATTCACGTGATTGTGAGATTATAGACACAAGTTTGGAAGATTCTACTTCTTCATCACAATTCATTATCTCGGTTTTTTTCATCAGTGATCCACTACATCGAGCCTACAAAGTTAAGATTCAAGAGATGGTTAAACTTATGGGTTTCAGGGGAAGCTTATTTTTAACATGTTTAACCATTCTACATGCACAATTAGGGGAAGTGTTTCATTACTAATAAAATGCTGAATCTTTTTTATACTGCTAGTTATTTTTCTACTGCTCAAGTCTATTTTTCGTAATTATGCTTCATGGAGGGTATTTTGAGTATTGGAAGGCTGGATTAGTAGTTGTGGTATATGGTTTGTAGCTTTTATGATCCAAGTTGCATTTCTACAGAAGACCCCTATTAGATGATTACAAAAAGGGGAAGAAGATTACAGGTTTATTGATTTGCAACTTATTATGTTGGTGCATGATCATAAGTTAAGGGAAGCTATATACAAAGGAAGATTTTGTTTATTCAGGGAGAGATGATTACTTCTCAACTTCAGGGGATAGCTTTGGCTTTTTGATGGAAGTTAGTACAGACTTTGTTTGTTTTGTCTATCATCAATTAGGGAAGATTGTTAGGGAATTATAGATTTGATGGACAAACGAAAAAAGAATGAAACAAGAAGGAATTAATCGACAGATTGGAAGTTACAAGATGTAACTTAATGATGGACTTATATGATTGGAGCAAGTTAAAAGATGTAACTTAATGATGGACTTAATGATTATTATGGCATTAATGTGGTATTGATTAGAATTCTTGTATCGTCTTTTGGTCTCTATTATATAAACGAGTTCAAAGAGTGTTTAGTTTAATTAATCCATAGAAACATCGACTGATGAGAGTCGAATAGTAAAGGTGTGTGTGTGTGTACACCATAGTTAGTTAGTTAGTTAGTTAGTACACCATGTGTTGGTGTAGCCCCAACTTATAGTGGTGGCAATATGGAATCGTAATGAATAGGAAAAAACTTGTTCATAACATGATTGTTCTTATTGTTATTCCTCTGTGCTTTATATTAATCAATGTTATTATATCCTAGACGAGCTAAACGATTCTCTACAGTTATGAAGTGAATAAGCACTAAATGGGGGGTCAGACTTAACTATATTAAAGCTAATGCAAAAAAAAAAAAGCTAACTAGGGGTTTATAAGGGGAAATAAGTTTAAAGCAAAGGGAACCTAGTTAAGGCAGATGAGTATCTAAACTAAATAGGCAAGCTAAAACTAGAATAAGCTCTAAGATTAAGCCAATAAGCAGGAATCAAAATAAGCTCTAAGCACTAAGCATGCCAAATTTGTTCAAATTTGGGTACTTAGGGGCTAATTTTAGCACTCTAAGGGGCTCCTAAGGGAATGTCCTATATAAGCTTATAGAGGGTGTAAACCCCTCCCCCCCCAAACTCAAAACACCAAAAAAAACTTATTGGCACTCAATAAAAGCCAAGAATACTAAGAGTGAGGGGGGGGGGGGGAATCAAAATTATGCAATGAAAAGGGCAACAAAGGTGCTGTTTTGCACCAGGGGAGGGTTTTTGACAGTTTAAATGGACAAAAGTGAGCTTAGAAATAAGCTTGCAAATAAGCTCAAAACAAAAGTTCAAGTTACAACAGATGGACATTAGCTCTTAAAGAGCTTGTTTGCAAAAAATTGGAATCCAACACCCATTTAAACCATCTGGTAATGGTGATTCAAAATGGGCAGTTTTGTAGCAAAAGTCACTAAAAAAAGGTTGACAGATTGATCAAAAGAAAAGGAGACTTAAAAGGACTCTTAGCTACTCAAAATGATAAAAACATAAGACTCAAAGTTGGATTAAAAAGACTTGCCAAATAAGCATCATGTAAATTGTTTTATCATGACAGTTTCAAAATAGCTTATAAAAGAAAACTTAAACACAGCCCTTAAGATTTAGAAATCTTTTTAAAACTGATTAAAAACACTCAAAATTGCTTACCAAAGTTAACCAAACTGACCCAAATGTTTTTTATCCCAAAATGACCGTTTGACGCCTACTATGCCAACTACACCTTAGGATTTTTAAAAAAACTCCTTTTTAAAAAATTATCAAATGATTTAAGCCTATTGTTTCTAAAATTAGTTAGCAAAAAACAAAGATAAGCAAACATGAGCATTAAGATAACAACAAATAAGCACAATGAGACATAATAAGTCTGAAAATAAGGCTCTGCTACAGTGAAATTAAGCCAAAATTTAAAAGAGAAACTTACTCATAGATCTGGCTTTTTGCAATGATATAAGCTTTCCCAAAAGCTTAAAAAACAGAACCTCATTGCTTACTAAGCTCTAAAACCCATATGGACATCCTTTACTTACCATGCTCCTTTTAAATCTATATTTTTCTTAACAGTAACTTATAAAGAAAAACTATGTAAAAGTTTTTAATGCATAACAAGCTTGTATAAGCTGTAGGAGCTTATAGATATAATTGTGAAATGAAAATGACTGAGTACTCTAAGCTTTATAAGCAGAATGTAATATACTGAAAACTTGAATTTGTATTAAACTTTTAAATGGGAAGAATACAAAGCTCTTGGAATGTAAAGTACTATTAAGTAAAATAAGCTGGAAAGTATTAAAAAAGACGATGTTATACTACTTCTACTCCTATTTCCCGTGAAATGCTATACACATAGACCTTTTTATAACACAAAAACGACTAAGGACTTGGCTGCCTTCTTCTCTTGTCCTCTTCTTGGTTGTGTTTCCTTGCTGAGATAGGAACACAAGTGTGTTTGTTGTTTTGTGTTGTTGAGCCAATGTCCATCTTGACCTTAATCTTTGCTTGCTCGCCAATCCGAATAATCAAAGTCGTTTGATTTCCTTGCCCAATAGAATCATTTGGGATTGCCACAGTGGCATCAACCCATGTGGGTGTGGGGTGATTAATGGTGATGTTTTTGGAGGGAAGTAAACAGGAAATGAGGTGAAAGTGATGGCACAGGTTTTGGGCGGGAAATGATTTAGAAGATATACAGTAGTTTAAGTCAGGGTGAAGTTTGGTGTGTGTACAGGTTTGGTCCCTCAAGTCTTGTGTTTCGTTTGGAAATTAAGTCCATATGGTGTACAAGTTTCAGGAGTTGGCAGGAAAGACCCTTCCACTTGTATGTTACTCTTGCAAGTGAAGTCCTTGTGTGGTACAAGTTTCAAGAGTTGGCAGGAAAGGCCCCTCAACTTCTTTGTGGGCTTTTAAAGGGAATTGTTTTAATCAAAACGGGCTTTTAAGTCTTCTAGCTATATACTAATGGGCTTTCCTGGATGGCTTTGACTGTTGGACTTGGCGGGTGTTGACTTTGAATTTGTTGACTTTGGCTTTGATTTGACTTTGTTTTTTCACGCTTTTCCATTTCGTGCTCGATTTTGTGCGTTTTTGCTTGATTTTTCGTCCTTTTGTCGGATATCCGTTTCCTGCACAAAATAGATGAAAACATACAAATACAATGTATTTTTGGTACGTTTTGGGTCATTTAAGTCTGATTTAATGTGGGATTATGGGGGGTGGGGTAAGTATGTGTAATTAAACACTACCAAAATCCCCCATACTAAGAAATTGTGTTTTTGTCCTCACGTAATGCTAATGAAGTATGCACTTAGAAACTAAGAATCTCGATCCCTCTCGACTTATATCCTCCGAAAAGTAGCTAAGTGTTCATCGAGGAATTAGAGAATCAAAAATTCGAAAACGCCCGTTTTTACCATTTTTAAAATATTTACATTATTCCTACCATATTTGTTTAATTTTTGTTATTTTTCATTTTCTCATTTTTTTTTGTAGTTTTCTATTAATCATCTAACTAGAACATTTGACTTTCGGTTATTTTATTAACTTTTAAGGATCATAGAACAGATTTGCATTTCGGATCGAGAATGCCCAAAAAAAGATAATTCATCGTCCCGACTTTTCTTTATTCCAAACCAAACTTTAAAACGAAAATCACCGTCAATTATGAGTTAAGATGCCAAACACTACTCATATTGCAACTTGTAAAATTTTCACTCCGGAAAATTTTATTTTTATTTCTTTAGTGTGTATGTGTTATTTTGAATTTCAATCATGGATCATAGTTTGCAACATTCTATGTTTCACGTTCACCCGAGAATATTAGTTTGAATGCGAGATCTTCCCATGTAGGATCTTTATCTCGGCACATTCCCAAACCTTGCGGTTAAAGTGAACGCTTTTTTGACACCCCAAGAGGACTAGTATCGGACTCAAGGACTTGGTTTCATAAACTCTTAGTTTTCGTATGCACTTTTAGCTTATAAAAATAGAAAGCAAAGTTCAAATGCATATTTGAAATTTAACAAAAGATATCTTTTATTTATTAATTCACACTTGAATTATTTAAAACTTATGCAATTGTAACCCTCGACCTTTTAGAAGGCTGCAACATCGGTTGTGAGCCGGCAAGATGCAGCAAACTTTTATCAGTCTCGGATTATTATTCTTACTATGGGCGTTCCTTTTAGAAGGCTGTAACATCGGTTGTGAGCCGGCAAGATGATTACAGCAAACTTTTATCAGCCCACAGTTTATATTTATTATATTTTTTCATTTTTCATCATCATTTTTTTAATTATTATATAGGGAAGACGTCTTTTTGAAAAATTCAAGTATAAATTTAAACTAAGGCTAAAGTTTTTGCTATATACTATAAAAATTATTGATTTAAGTTTAATCTCCAAAAGTAGCAACGCTATATTTAATCTGTTAAGAGCTTATGGGGAGAAAAAGAGCGACATTTACCCACATGAGCTCTTAAGATTTCCAAATAATCCTTGTTTAGCATCCAACTCATACTTAACACTATCATTTTTCGTTCTTCGCGAATATTCGCGAACGCTTAGTCTAAAAGCTAGTGCTCAAACACGCTCGATCGATGTCATAATTTATGTAATTTCTTACCCAGCAGGAAAGTCTCAAAATTGTTTTAAAACCATATTTTTGTTTTGAAATTTTTAAAATTTTTGAAATTTTGGTGGTAAAAACGAGATTACGTGAAAACAACGGCTACAGGCACAATCAAATAAAAGTCCCCCTAATTATAGAATGAAACTTGTCCGTAATGTCTTATACGACAGGGTATCTACGCAAAATCATAAGCCGTTTATGAATTTATGCTTAAGATAAACGTTAGTCCCGATAAGATTTGGATATCGGTTCCCAAAATGGAGCTGAGGATTTTGAAGCTCTTGTGACGAAGGACAAAAATCCGCTGAGCACGGAGAGGCTTCAAAAATCGGGACATCCTAAAACGATACAATACAAAATACAAAACGGAAAAGGAAAGAGGCATAAATACGCCTCCTCACAACAACAACACACTTATTCATTTACTCCATAGCTGCATACTTACTTCTTCGGATAAACTATGGATAAGCATGGGGTGCCCTCCACGAAGCGCTTGTTTAGGGTCACTTAGCTTGACCCAATCCCTGATTTTTAATTATACTTAGGGAAAGTTCTGGAGATCTAGGATATTCATAGCATAGAAATCCCCTCCAAGTGTGCTTCAGACGTTGACATTTACTTTGAAGTTTGGCCCGGGTTTTGAGTATAACTCAAAGGTGGTCATACGATAAGTATTGAACAATGGTAATTGTTCTGACCTGCGGGATGATTTCAACTTGCCGGAGGAAAGTTTTCAATCTTAAGTTAATGAGGAGGAACTTGATAATCTACGTGAAAACACGGTTTTTGAATCTTTGCGTCATGAATTTCCTCTTATTTTTCTCTTTGTAAATCAAAGAATTTTCATAGTCTTGATCACGCAGTTCACTTAATTCATTGAGTTGAACTTTGCGTTGGTCTCCAGCGGTCTTGAGATCAAAGTTTGCATGTTTAAGGACCCAGTAAGCTTTGTGCTCCAACTCAATCGGCAGATGACATGCCTTCATATACACAGCTTGACGGAGTGCACCCGATAGATGGGTGTTTGTACGCTGTACGGAAGGACCCCAACCAAAAACTACACGTACCTAAAAAATCCCCCCTCTCCTCTCACACCCCCAAACTTCAACACCCTTTCACCTCCTCCATAGAGAGCGTCATGTAGTTTGTCCGACCAAGAGGCACGATTTTCGACAACTGTCCTTTCAATAATTCTTTTTAAGCCACAATTCGATACCTCAACCTGCCCACTTGTCTGTGGTGATACGCGGTTGGAGAGACGATGACGTGACTCCATATTTAAGCTTGACCTTCTGCAAACTGGTCATCTTGACAAAAATGTGTTCCTCGATCACTGATGATGGCAATGTAAGGGGGCACCGAATCTGGCAAAGATGGATTTAAGAAAATAAAAAAAACAAAAAAAAATTTATCAAACTACTAGTGGCGTCGTTTGGAGGGGTGGCTTTTCGCTTCATCCATTTGTCAAGTAATAGACAGCCACCAAGTATGTATTTGTTTCCTTTTGTTGATGGAATGGTCCCATGAAGTCTATGCCCAAACGTTAAGATTTCACAAAACTTGGATGGGAAATTTTAAGGCATCTCACCCCATTTGTGAAGTTTTTCTTGTCGTTGGCACGAGTTGCAATTTTTAACCAACTCGTGTGCATCGTTGTAAATAGTGGGCCAAAAAGAATCTGGCATTCAAAGACCTTTTTGCGGTGAGAATTTGCACAGTGATGTCCCCCGGTGGGTCCTATTGTGGAAGCTTCGAGTATGTCCGAGAGCTTCTTTGCGTGCACACACGCCAGAGCACTTGATTTGCACAGATTTTGAACAGAAGGGGTTGTCCCAGAAGTTAATGTTTGACATCTTTTGAAAAATTTGTTTTTTTTGCTGTGATGACATTCCTTGACAATGAAATCTTCGCTGGTAATGTACGAAATCTGCAAACCATGGGGTCTATCAACACGAAGAGCAACGATCCAGAGTTTCGAGAGGAAAATTTCCATGAGTTCCTGTCTCGAGTTTATCTTGATTTCCACAAAGTCTGGATAAGATGATCGGCGGCCAGTTTCTTTACTCCGTTATTTATCTCGGATGTTTAACATCAAATTCTTGGAGCCAAAAGGATTATCCACGCATCAGTTTGGCTTAGCATCCTTTTTAGTGATGGAGATAATTTATAGCAGAATGGTCGGTATACACTTGCTCTTGGACAAATATGAGATATGATCGAAATTTCTCTAAAAGCGTACACTACGGCAAGTATTCTTTTTTCAGTCGTAGTGTAGTGTGCCTTGAGCTTCGGTCATTGTTTTGTCTGGTCATAGTGAATTGTTGGAATGCTTATTTTTCGCTGCATAGGATGCAACAATTGCAAAGTCACTTGCTTCACACATGAGTTCGAAGGCATGTCCTCAGTCCGGGTGCAATCTTAAATTGGAGCCTCGGTCAATTTTCTTTTAAGTGTATTAAAGGATTCGATACACTCTTTTAAGAAGAAAAATAGAGTCTCTTTTTCAAGCAGGTGAGTCATTGGGCGGGCTATTTTTGAGAAGTCTTGTATGAAACGTCGGTAAAAACCGGCATGCCAAGAAAACTACGGACACCTTTCACAGTAGTCGGGTGAGGAGCTTGGCGATAACGTCAACTTTAGCTCGGTCGACCTCAATTCCCTACTTAGAGATTTTGTGTCCAAGAACAATGCCTTCATTTACCATAAAATGGCTTTTCTCCCAGTTTAGGACCAAATTGGTGTCTTCACACCGTTTTAACATTTTGTCCACATGGGATAGGCATGTAGAGAATGACTCCCAATTCAAGATGAAAAGTCATCATAAAACCTTCCATTGTTTTTTCGATCATGTCATGGAAGATTGCCATCATACATCGTTGAAACGTGCCGTGTGTATTACATAGCCCAAAAGGCATGCGGCCGATAGGCATAACGTTCCGTATGGGCAAGTAAGATGTTGTCTTTTCTTGGTAATTAGGTCTATGAGGAATACTAAAAATACAACGAGAAGCCTTCTGATGGAAACAATTTAGTATTGATTTAACCTCGAGTCTTATCGAGCATTTGATCCATGAAGGAAGTAGAAAATGGTCCTTCGGGTATAGCTTCATTCAACTTTCTATGTCAATGCACACTATCACCCTTGGTGACAATCGACTTTAAGTTATGTCGTATTAAATCCATTTTCTATTCAATTTTTACGACGGTCATGCCACCCTTTTTCGGTACACAGTGCACCGGGCTTACCCATAGACTGTCAGAGATCGGATAAATTAATCCGGCGTCAAGAAGTTTTTCAACCTCTTTTTTGATGACGTCATGGATTTTCGGATTTACCCGCCTTTGATGCTGATACGTCGCGGTTCGTTTGTCTTCTTCCTGAGAATTTTGTGGGTACAAAAATCTGGCGTCAATACACCTTATTATCTGCGAAGTTTCCAAGCGATGCTCGCTTGTGGGACTTTAGAACCTCGATCAGAGCGGCCTTTTCCTTATTCTTTAAATCTTTTGCAATTATGACGGGCAACTTGTCGTTACCTTCCAAAAATGCATATTCTAAATGAGGTGGCAAGTCCTTGAGTTCAACCTCAGGGGGCTCATTAACTGAAGATTTTTCATTGTTTGTTTCACAAATTTTAAGATCTTTTCTGATTTTCGGCAAATAATTTCCTTGATTCGGAAATGGAGTGATGGAATCACTATTAAGGAATTTGCTTCAAGGAGAAGAATGTCCCCATCAGGGTCATAATATATTGGATCAACTTCCGGTGAAGTTGGATCATCATCTATAGCAAGAAAAGAGTCGGCTTCTTCGAATGGAGGAAAAATCACTGTCCCCGAATGGAAGTTAAAGTCGGAGAAGATGTAGATAACAAAAAACAAATTAGCTCATAGTAAGGAGTGGTATTGCACTCGAGACTCAATTTTGAGAACCCTAGAACTTCTTGAGAGTTATTTTCTCAAGCTTATCAATGACGTCAATTAGGTTTGCCCGTCATATGATTGTATTAGCCGTGTATTCTCGAAGTTTGGTCCAGATTAATGTGATGGCTCTTTGTCAACCGAAGGCTTATTTCACCTTCGTATTTAAATTTTTCAATGCAAGACTAGTCTTTAAGAAACTTCATCCCGAGAATTAAAGGTAACTCGGGGTCTGTTCAAAATCTACGACCACAAAAAATCTGCTGAAATTAGAACTTTCCCACGTACATAGGACCATCTTCGGCGATATTGGATCAGTTCAGAGATCGATACGGTCCGTTTTAGGTTCTAGGTCTGGCAAGTCGGGGTTAGTTCGGGAAGTAATGAAGAAAGAGTTAGAGAGAGAGATAAGAAGAAAGGAGAGAAGAAAGGAAAGAGAGAGAGAGAGAAGAGAAAGAGAAGAGTACGACGTTTAAGAAAGGAAGAGGACACCACACAACCAAGTAGAGAGAGATTTTTCCATTTCGGAATATGCATATGATTTAATGCTAGCGCCAGATCGGCACTCAATGGGCGTTGCATGTATTAATTCCGAGAGAATTCACATGGTATAAGAATTCGGCCATGGGGTCTCCAGTTTTTTGGTAAAATTGGTGTGGATGAACCGCTGAGCAATTTCTCGTTCAATGGAGTTCTAGCCATTTCACTCAACTTTTCTTTGTTTTCGATTAAGGTTTTTAGAGTCGAGGTAAATTTTGGCATAATGGCATCAAGGCATTCGATAAACCTAATTCAAAACCTCAAATCTCTAAAGATTAGTTGATTTCTCAATTTGGTCGTTAGCTTTTTCACGACGCCTTTCATCATTTCTTCTTGAAGGAAATGGAATTGATGTTTTTTGGTTAGGCATTGGAGCACTAACGGGAGCATTTACGGGCTCAGAGATTGATTCATGATGGACACACAGAGGTGGATGTCTTCGGTTTGTGTGTATCATTTTGCTTTAACACAAAACATTATTTCACTTGTTACACAAATAGTGCTTTTTAGATTGATATTTTGCTTTGGGCTTTAGTTATTAGTAAGGAGGCATCGTGTCCTTTGTGACCTCGGTCTCACGTTCCACTACTTTAGGAGAAGAAGTAGTAGGAATCGTGGGTCCTTTGTAAGCAACACCACTTCGAGTGGTAATACCTTTCAAGTCCTCCTTCGGGTTAGTAACGGTGTTACTTAGGAGAGTTCCCGAAGTAGAGGCGGTATTGGAAGTGACAAATTTGGAAAGCATGTCCATGAGATTGGTCAATTGATTTTGCATGTTTTGACCTTGAGTTTGCATGTTCATCATCACAGCATCATTAGCCTTTACGTAGGCTTGGAAATCTTCCTTTGATACACCTTGAATTTGAGGAAGTGGAGCTTGATAAGCGGGAGCTTGATAAGTAGGAGGTTGAACAACTTGAGGTCGATAGATTTGACCTTGATTAACCGGGGGTTGGTAAGCTGAAGCTTGATTGAAATTTCCTCAGTTTTGGTTGTAACGGGTTTGATTGTTTCCTTGATTGTTTTGAGTGTTTTGAACGGGAGGAAAACCAGGAGGTCGAATTTGATTAGCAATCGTGGTTCGATAACCGGTATTTCCATGGTTGTAGTTAGCTGCGGCGGCTTGAGAGACGTACTCTTGAATATTGTCACGATAAACGTTGCCATTGGTGGCGGGACAATTTTGGTACGAATGAGTACCACCATAAGTAACACAACTTTCCTCGACCGTTTTTACGGGAGTGGGAGCGGGAGATTGATTTTTCTTATCAAGAAGTAAGGCTTTCACCATATCTTTCAACTCAGCAACATCGGAAGAAATACCAGGGGTAGAAGTGCTCGAACTCACTTTGGCAACAATTGGTTTGTTACGTGAATTACGAACTTTGGCTTTGCTCTCAATGATTCTTAGGCAATCACGAGGCATTTTATCCAAAAAGTTACCACCTGCGGCGGAATTTAACGAATCTTGATCATTAGAGTTCAAGGCATTATAGAATGTATCGAGTTGATGCAATTCTGGAAATCCATGATGTGGACATGCCTGAAGAAGATCGTTGAATCGGGCCCATGCTTCATAAAACGTCTCATCAAATCTTTGTTTAAATCTCGTGATTTCATTTCGAAGATTTGTTGTTTTAGAAGGAGGGAAAAATTTATTGATGAATTTCGAAACAAGATCATCCCATGTTTGAATCGATCGAGTGGGTTCTTTCTCAAGCCAAATCCGGGCTGCCTCCTCGAGGGAAAATGGGAAAAGCATAAGCTTTACCGACGTACTCGGGACGTTCGGGAACTTCATCATAGAAGTGATCTTGTTGAAATATCGGATGTGAGCATGAGGGTCTTCTTTGTCATGTCCAAAGAATTGCTTGTTTTGAACGAGGGTAAGCAGACCGTGCTTAAGCTCAAAGTTGTCCACGGTGATTTCGGGCACAATGATGGCATCCTCGTAACCCTCGGTGGGTGCTTCGAGCAATTAAGCCATAGTACGATTATCGTCCATCGTAACTACGGGAGGAGCTGGATTTTCAATTGGTTCTTCAAGATTAAATGGTTCAACAAAAGCTGGTGGGGCTTGTTGTTGTTGTCGGTTAAGATTACGGGATTGAGAACGAGTGCGCATGCACTAAAATATAAAAAGAAAATTTACACTAATTTTTTTTGTTCTTTTTGGTTTATCAAAAATGAATTCACAATTTATTTTAATAACGGACAACGAAATAAGACAACTTAATCCTAATAATCAACAAGCTTCTCGGTAACTCTTCGAAAAGAAAAACGCACAAAGGAGCGGAGGAATAGGAAAGCGCGAAGCTATTAAAAACCTTTTTCCTTTAGGGTCGTAGTTCCAAGGAACAACCCGCCTTATACCCCTCTTTGAGTTTGTTTATCTTTTAAAAGGTGAACCGTACCTCGCAAGTGACACAAAAGGTAAGTTTTTGATTCTTTGGTTCGGGAACTTATTAATGGATAATACTTCAGTTGAAAGTATTATATGTTGGTGTTCTTTTACCAACTTGTGATTTTTATTGATAATTAAAGACAATGTTTTTATCTTTTTGGTTTTTTTTTTTTTTTTTTTTGGTATTTTATAAGTAAATATTCACAATCTTCAAGCACAAATAATCAAGCTTCGAGACGACAAACGCTTTCACTCCTCCCCGGCAACGGCGCCAAAAATTGACACGATTAAACTACACCTTTATATATATAATATATAATAAAATATATATAATAAGGATAATCTAAAAATAATCAATGAAACCGAGAGTAGTATATGATATTCCCGGGTCGTTTATCCCCAACGAGGAGCGAATTGGAAAGTCGAAAGTTGGTTTGAATAACGATGCTTGAATGGAAAAAGATTTGGATTTTGTTTTTCTAATTAGAATGCAAAAAAACAATTAAGGAAAACCTAAAAATGAAAGATAGAATGATTAAATCCTAAAACGTGGACTGGAAAGTAAAAACGTGAGTTAAAACAAAACTAAATTATCCAAAAATTTAACCCTAAATGATATATTTTTTTAGTTAAAACTTTTAAAACTATCAAAATTAAGCAACTTTTAAAAAGACAAAAATTTTAAAACTGAAAAATAAGTAGGAAAATAAGCACAAAAAGATGGCAGAATTGCTTTTTACTCTAAGGGCTAAAAATGCTAAACTGGTAAGGCTTTTTAAGCTAAATAAGCTGATGAAAAATGAAAAGAGGCAAATACAGCTAATCTATCCTACCTAGATAAGCAATAAGAGCAAAAATAAACTAGGGATAACAAGCAGATAAGCCAGAAATAAGCTATAAAACTCAGCAGTACTAACTTAAAAAGTTAGTACTGCTAGCTTTAACTTAAAACTGCTAGGCTTAATAAAACACAATGAAATAAGAAATAAGCAAATAAGCTAAAACAGATATTTAACTACCCCTAATAAGCACTCAGGCATAAAAATAAGCAACTAGAATAAGCTAGAATGGCAAATAAGCTAAAAAACTAATAAACACTTAAAATTTACTCTAAAAAGGCAAATAAGCTTAATAAGCTCTAAACTAAAGACAGTAAGCGAAAATGAGCTTAATCTACTCTAATAAGCTAAGCTAATCCTAAATAAGCAGAAATAAAAAGCTAATAAGCAAAAATGCACTAACAGTCCTAACAGTACTAACTGCATTAACTACCAGTACTAACTTGGAGTTAGTACTGTTAGTTGAAAAGCCCAAAAGAGAACTACCAGTACTAACTATGGGTTAGTACTGCTTGTTCCAAACAGCCCTTTAAGTTTTCAAAAGTCATTTTTTTTACTATTTCAAGCTGATTTGATCCTAAATTGTTAAAAACAGATTATCAAATAACAATATAAGGCACTTATAAGCAGATTTCAATCAATAATAAGCACTTAAATAAGCTAAATTAATCCAACAGTATTAACTCATAAACTACCAGTACTAACTAGGAATACTACCAGTACTAACTAAGAAATTTGCACAAATCACTTTTAAACTAAAGACTAAGCAAGATAAGCACTAAACATCATAACAAAGCATAAATAAGCAAATATAAGCAATAAATAAGCACTAATAAGCAGGAATAAGCAAATCTATAGTAAATAAGAAAAATAAGAAAAAGAGAGACTTACAGCACCCTTGCTCAAAACAGGGTTAAATAAAGAGTCTACAAGCTCTAGCTTGTATAAAACAAGCTAGTGAGAGTCCATAAGCCCATCCCTTTTTGGCTTATCATCCAAATATTAAGCTGTGGTATTTTTGGGTGGATTTTTTTTCTTTGTGATTTTTGGTAAAAGTAACTTAAGCAACGCAAAACTAAAAAACTTTCATTGTTTAAGTGTAGACGGCTTAAAAGAGTTAATAAAGAGCTTTTGTAAACTTAAATGGCTTTTAGAACATAAAACTTAAGAAATAACTTTTTAACATAAAATACCTCCAAACTTTCATTAACTTAAAAAAATTACAATACTTGAGAATTTAAAAGTGCATAAAAACTAACTGAAACTAACTAGGTAAAAAAAACTACCTATTCCCACAAGGGCTTACAACTGCCCTGTTTATACAAGAACTAGGAAGATTCTAGGTCTTGGCATGTGCTTCTTTGTAGAGACAGCTCAAGTAGTGTGTTTCTTTGGTAAGGAGAAGCTCAATATCATCCTGGCCATCAAATTGCCTTTGTCCCCAAGTAAAACAATCACAGCCCTTAAAATCTTGTTGTTTTCTTCAAACCAATGGAGGGGTTCGGGATTGCCAGCTTGTTCATTGATCCATGTGGGGTGTGAGGTTTATAGATTTAATGAGTTTTTGTTTGTTACTGTTCATTGGCGAAAAAAAGGGTTTATGTCTGTTTGTTTGAAGGTGCAGGGGAAAGGTTTGTGAAGTTGGCAAAACAAGCCCTCCAAGGTGTATGTTGTTGTTGCAAATTAAGTCCTTGTGGGGATTATAAGTTTATGGAAGTTGCAGTTTGGGTCCCCAAGAGTTAAATGTTGTTTAACATAGTTAGTCCCCAAGGACTAACGGTGTAAGTTTATAAAAGGAGTTGGGCTTAACAATG
>BQNB010006448.1:0-56093 GCA_026074375.1 Tanacetum coccineum | reverse complement strand
TCCTTTATTTGCTTCCGCTATTCTATGCTTTGATGTTATGGTTTAATATAATTGTTATGAAAATATAAAAAACCTTCACTTGCTAGTTGATTAACAGAACTTCGCCGTTCAAAAAAAAAGGATATCATATAGTTTTAAATGAATTAGAAGTACTGCTTAATGCATCGAAATATACATTAGTGGTATACATAAGGTACAAATGTGTTAACGCTATTATTGTTTATGTGAAGGCCATATCTTTTTGCTGCAATATAAAGGGCGTGACTCATGACAACATGCCCAAGTGATTTAATGATGCACTAAGAAAGGGTGTTGGATTTGTTAGGAACGTGAAAAGTTTTGTCAGCGCCCTTCTGAGGTGATTCTCTCGCTGTCTTAGGTATGATATCTTGATGTAGACTAAAAAAAACATATAGCAAATTGGATCTGTTGATTCTACGAATACCTAGAAACAATTCTTCCAACAATCGTTGATTCGATTGAATACCGATTATTAGGGTAAAACTTCTTGGAAAACAGCGGACAATGGTTTATTTTTATAAAAACTGATAACTGTTTGGCTAGGGTTATAGCAGATTGTTTAAATAGGCTCACAAAACTGAAACGGGCCTAAAAAGACAGATGGGCCGTAAGCTAGAACAAAAACAAGTCCAACAAAAATTAAAAAAAACAGAAAAATGTAAATATCTCATAGTAAACGAGGGTTTTGGGCTTCGAAAACTCCGTAACCAACCAAAGGGTGATTACAACTGCGTCCGTCTCATTTTTCTCTTCGATTTGAGTGGTTACAGGCCTGAAACGGACTTACGGATCAAAAGTTATGGCTGTTTTACTGAAGCCCTTTTCTTCACACGATCTTGAGCTTCTAAAAATAAGTCAGCCCGTTCTTCAATACTTGGGCCTCCATCAAATAGTCTTAAATTTTGTTTAATCTTAAGAGTAGTATAAATTTATCAAACAAATTTAATATGAATAGTGATTGTGAGTTTGTGGTAGGGAGAGAGGTTTGGTTGTGAAGTGACAAGACCCCGAAAGGAGTTGTTTGTCAGGTCTCCGCCACTCGTCTTCATGCCGGTTCTTGTTAAATAGGCAAAGCCTCATAACAGTTCTAATTCTAACCGTTAACACAACCACATTTTAGTTTTTTTAATCAATTTCCACCATGAGTTTTTGTGTCCACGATTTCCAGCTCTACAAATGCCCAACTCTATTGTATTTGTGGGATATCTAAACTCCTTCCCAAGTACTTCGTGAAAGATGTTAATTCGATGGCCCATGTGGTTTTTAATCTGACTCAAACAACCCCTCAATTGAGTGACCACATGTCTGCGTGATTACTATCCAAACACCACCTTTTCATGCTAAAGTTCTCTCAATAGAAAGGTGTACCTTTCTGCCTTTCTTGAGCTTCTAACATCAATCAGTAAACCATAACACACCCGTTCAATTAAATGGAAGCACGCCCGTTTGAGCCATGAGTTGTTCTTAAAATAATTACTGTCTAATCCAAACACCCCTAATAGGTTGCTTTGTATGTTTATGACAAAGTGAATGTATTGCTGCTGCTATGTCGGAGACATGTTTTTTTTTTACAATTTTTCATTATATAATTTTTCATAAAAGATACTATTATAACCTTCTCAGTGGCTACTTGATCTGAGACATTCTATACAGCCTATTACAAATCAGAGACTTATTTTCTTATATGAAACCTACATGGAAGCTGAAATCTTATTAGAAGAAGGAAGAGCATCTATGAAGGGGATAACATGTTCAATTATCTTTAGCAATCGTTGTGGTGGTTTCCTTATATACATATCTTCTGTTTTTAAGTTATGGGGTAGGTGTGAACAGAAATAAGTAATAACTTTTGTCAATCTCAATTGCGTATGGTTCTTAACAAAAATTTCCTCGAGAAAGGCCTTTTATCCTCCAAAATTCAAAAAACTAAGGTGGCAAACGTCGTTGCCTTCTCTCCAACAAATTATATTTTATGAAACTAAGGATGAAAAAAATAAAGATTTTTAGATCACTACGTTACATGTTCTCATAGTTTGTTTAATTAATCTGATATGACCTCTTGAATTTAAAATGTATGGATCCTCTTTGTTCTTGCAGATTCTGTACACAAACAGATAGTGGCTTATGAACTATTCAAGGCAGCTTATGATTATTATCAGAACATCAGTTCACGTTTACTTTTCATTCTGCCAAGGTCGCAAACCGAAACCCATTCACAAGTGAAAGAATCAAAACTAAGCCAATAATAAGATATGTGAAAAGACCAAATACGAAAATCAAAAGAGAAAAATCTTAATATGAAATTTAGAAAGTATAAAGAAGGCACTATTCCTACAAGCAACCATAACGGTCTCTACATAAACATGTTAAAAAGTAGCGCTACAATTTTCGGAACTTTAACAATGAAAAAGATATTTGCATTATATTTGCTTCTATTGGTTTCAGAATGTTCAACTATCTCAGTCTTTGATAACCTCTTTAGACCATATATCTTAAAAAGTCAATCTAATTGCTACCACCATAAACACAACTTCAAAAGCTTCATACTGAAACTACTTCACAAAATCTTCATACGGAATATGAAATTATAAAGAAGGAATAATTCAAGCAAGCTACCATAACGTTCTCAACATAAACATGTTAGCAAGCAAAGCTACTATTTTCGGAACTGGCTACACTCCCAAAGAACTAAACAACACAATGCATATAGAATGTATCTTTAAGGTATTATGTAGCTACCCTCCCATCACTCTGTCATAACTCCACATCATGGCTATTGAGGAATTTTTAGTCGACACCGCATTTGTTTGGCCACAACTTGTTTGGGACATTTCAAGTGTTTATCTATCATGATAATCTTTCAGAAATTTCATAACAATGCATCAGATAACCGTCAAGCACCCGTATACTATGTCAATGAACTTAGATAAAGTCCCCCACACAGCCCTCAAAGAACCTAAAATCCTTATATAAATGACCTTGTGCTTTCTAATGGTTTACATATTCCGGAAGAATCCGTTTTTAGACTCTTAGTGAAAAGAAAACTAGAAATCATTGCTCTGACTACCTCAAAGATTAAAAAAAATAGTCAAGTATGCATCAAGAATCCACATAACCACATCTCAGCTAATCCAATGAAAGTTACTATCAGACAATCGGGTTCAAGAGGCAAACAAAAGAGAACATCGGTCAAGCCAAGGATCTTGAGAAACATAAGATTGATTAATTAAAGAGCTAAAGTGTGTGATTTTAATAGGAACATAACTTGGATCCATGGCTTGAAGAACGGATTAATCGGTAAATAATGTTGAATAGTCCTATAATCGACTTAGGGTTTTTGGATTTGTATGTTTCTTTTTGCAGCGCCATCCCTAATACCAAACCACACATAGTCTTTTGCCTAGGCTAGGATTCCACAACAGACCAAGTACTTTTCATCTTTAAACGGTATGGTGATATTGTAAAGTGAAGAGTTGTTACAAATAAAGTAAGGCTATGGCTTTGTCCTTTTCAAAACCCGAAGAAGTGCACAAAAATCCTCAAGCAGACACAAAAGAACATAGGAAGCCTCATGGCTATAAAATCATACCAATAAAGTCAATAAAGACACATTAGTAATTAAAATAGGCGATAAAAAGTTATGAACAATATTACCCATGTAAAAATTTCACCACCGAGCCCACATGAGTATTAGGTAACACAACATAATTATTCTTGCTAGAGATGGTGCAGCAATACCAACAAATCCATCAAGCTCCCAATTGTGAGATGCTGGATCCATAATTGGGATTGGTTGAAAGAGAAGCTCCTGGGGAGTATAATTGGGGTGCTGCTCGAAATGGCAAAGAAACCTGGGGTTGAAAGTGCTTTTCATTAGTGTGGCAGGAATGTCGGTGACTCCTTGCACGTAAGTACAATTTCCTGTTAGCCGTAGCTTTTTATCTTTGCTATAAGCGTATTATGATATAACAAACATAAGCGATAAGCCCATAAATCTCCGAATAAGCCGAAACTTGAGGCTTATGAAATATTGGCCGAAATCAAATAAGCTCGTAAAACAAAACTTCCCTAAAACTAAAAGGAGATTAATCGATTAGCGTTCCATTAGGAGTTGTATGAAATGCTAAAAACTTTTGCTAAACAAGCTTAGGATGGATGGCCAAGTGGTGGTAAAACGTTAGTGACTCTTGCACGTAAGTTTGTTGTTAGTTGAGCTGAGCGGTAGTTGTTTGTTTTATAAAAAGTGTTTTTAGTTATGTTGTTGTGGGTGTAGGTATAAACTATAAAGAATGAATTGATATGGGAAGTAATAGGAGATTCATCGTCGATTAGCCATTCATTAGGAATGAATTGTTTGTTCTTGCAGATTCGACCGACTATGATGTACGGGTCAGAGTGTTGGCCGTTAACGAAGGTTCAAGCAAATAGGATGGAGGTCGCTGAAATGAGGATGTTAAGGTGGACTTGTGGTAAGACTATTTTTGACATGATCCCTAATGGAGTTTTTCAAACTAATCTCCAAGTAGTGACTATCGTCAACAAGATGAGGAAGACTTTGATATGGTTAGGGCAATAGTCAAGAGAAGGACCACAATCATCACCTGTTAGAGAGTAGTTGTGAGGCGTTAACATCTATTGAGTCGAGAAGTAATGGGTAGACTAAGCTCAGTGGGAGATAGATTGAAGACCACCTGAAGGAGATGTTGTTTATCTGAGGACATGACCTGACGATAGGAGCGCATGGAGATCAGGATTAGTGACGATTGGCAAAATGGTCGCTTTGCTCACTTTGTTTTAATAGCATAAAGGCCTTTCTTGCCTCTAGAGTTTCTTCTTCTTGCGCTATTAGGTTTCTCTTGTTTTTCCTGCTCTCCGACTTTGTTTTGTGTTCCTTTGCTTTTGTTGTTGTGCGTGTATGCCTGTATCTGTCTTATGTGTCTGTAGTTGCTTGGTTGTGCCTATATGTGCTTTTATGTGTTTTAGGTGCTATTATGTGCTTTTTGTGCTGCTTTGTGTTCTCTTCTGTCCTCTGTTTGTATATGCTTGTTATGCTCTTCTGTTCCTTTGCTTTTTGAATTATCAGTGCCCTCATCCCCCTATTAAAAAAAAAATGGGCCCCCCCTGGATTGTTTTGCTCCTTTTGTGCCCGTAGTGCTTTTCTTCTGTGCGATTTAGATGTGTTTGCCTTCTTGTTGCGTCCAATATTTTTCTATGTGCCTCGTTGCTTTTTGCCCTTTAGTGGTGTGTGCTTTTTGTCTTTGCCTGCTTGTTGGGTCCTTGGCTTCACTTGTTTGATGTTGTTATGTACCCGTTTTCGTTGCTTTTTCTTGGGGTATGTTGTGATGCTCTGTCTCTTGCCGGAGGTCTTTCTGGAAGCAGTCCTTCTATCCTCGGGTAGGGGAGTAACTGTCTACATCTCACCTCTCTCATACCTCGCTTCTGCGGGATTGGGTAATGTTGTTGTTGTTGTTGTATAAAATTTGGTAAAATAAGGAGGTATTTATAGGATTTTATGGGGTAACATTTGGAAAATGTGGGGAATAAATGCAAAAAAATGGCTAGTTTTTTCATTCAACATCTATAATATTCACACATAAAAAGAAAAAAAAATAGTACTTGGCGTGGGCTAGTCACCACAGCGTGAGCAACCTTTGCGCCAGCCACGGTGTCGTGGGCGCGAGGTTTCCCTCGGCTGGTGGTCATGGCGCGAGGCTACCAGCTACCGTACCGCATGCTCTAAAGGGGTGTTTGTTTTAGCTTTTATAAGGGGCTTATGAGCTTGTTAGCTCAAAGAAGCTCATCAAAGTGTTTAAATAAGCTAATAAACATTAAGCTTATGAGTTTATATAAAGGGGTTATAATAGGCCTATTTCGTATGGCTTACTAAAGGACACTTAGTAAGGGGCTATATCTAAGAGGTGTTATACAAAGGATAATTTTACCCTTAGTGTAAACTCTAAGGATAATTTTTTTTCATTTTACCATCATAAGCAAGAGCTGAGATTAACAATTTCTCCCGTGAACTTGGCTAATTGAAACTTTCAGTACCACAAACTTATAAAGGCACAACATGGTACACTAAACTTGGCTAATTTAAATTTCTACTACGCGAGTTAGGAACTTAACGGACTTTATCCTTAAAAGTAACACATCTCACCAAAATCAGTTCGTTTTTATAAAGGTAAATAAAACTCCACTAAAGCTTAGTTTGTTAAGTACATTAGGTTCAAGCTCGTTTAATATGCTCGTTATATATAAATATACATATATATATATATATAAAATTATACGTGATAAAATCATATATAAAGCTAAGGCTTTAACTTGTTGATTCAATGAGCCCCAAACAAAGCTTGAGTTCGTGCTCAAGCTCATGCTTGGATCGTTTCGAGGTTTTGTAATCTTGGTTTGTTACAAGCCGAACTTGATCTAAAAACATGGCTCGAAACGAGCTCGATACTTATGATCATAATCGAGTCGACCTCGAGCTTTGGTAACCTTGGGCTAGACACACCTTGTTTATACCCTTATCCGATAATTATACTATAAAGTATAAAGATTGATGTAACTAAGGTGTCCACGGTGTCATAGGACGCTCGTAGTGTTAAATTTTGTAAATCTTTTCAAATGCGATCGGTCAAAATGCATTGTAATTTTAGTACTTTTTTAGTTGATCATGTGAGAAATGGATCTAATTTCTATAGAACCTAATCATTTTAATTGAATCGCTTTTTTTATCATATACTACACTTCAGAAAAAAAATCTTTTAATCCTGATTGGTCACATTGTAATTTCGATGATAATGTCCGTTAAATTTCTAACAGGCTTAAGTGTTTAAACTTAATTTTAACCCAAAAGTTTAACTTTGGGTATCAAATTTAGCAGCCCAAGAAGGCTGCATAAGCTTAAACCCAAAATACCATGAAATAAACAAAACCTTACAAGATAAATTAAGAGAAAATTCTATTTATGCTCACCTCACTCAAAATATTTGCGTTACATCTTGCAAAAAAAGGTGATTTCTACAAATGTTTCAAAGCGACTTGGACGACTGTCATCAAAATTTGACAAGTGTCCCAAGTGTTCTGAGTTGCCCAAATACTTGCATGGACACTTGTCAAATTTGAGTGAAAGTCGCCCAAATCGCCTTAGAGCATTTGTAGAAATCACTTTTTTGGGGATAAATAACACTAACACTTCAAGTGAAGGGGGCATAAATTGAACTTTCCTATGAATTTTCCTAAAATACAACCCCATGAATAAATAATGTACAATGTTTGTAAAGTATGTTTGAGCCCCCTTTAAAATAAAGTGTGACCTCCTAATGGGAAGAAAACTTTACTTTTTTATTAGGCTGCCCACTATGGTCGGTCGGCCGACTCGGTCGATCGTCGGTCGCTACCATAGTGGGTCGATCGGTCGTTGACGAAATTTGAGCAAATGTATCGGCCTCTCGACCGTTGTCGTTGCAAGGAAAAAGCCAAAAAAACTGTGTACATTACTTTATATTAAAAAAATATAAACTTTTAAAATTTAAACAATTTATCACTATAAATACCCACTTATCACCATTTTTTTCATAACTTCAAACAACTATTCTCTCTACACACATTCAAACCAATAATCTACACAATGCCTTCCGATCTATTTTTTTCTCCTCTTCGGACGATGAAGATGAAGTTAGTAACGAGCTTGCTATGTTTACGGAGGCCTGTCAAGCGGTTTATGAAGCGTCAAAGCCAAAAGTCTTACGAAACCTAGTAGAAAGGGATCGTTACGGTGCTCATGATCGTTTAGTCATGACTTACTTCTCCAAAAACCCACAATATGACGAATCAACATTCCGTGAACATTTCAGAATGAGCCGAAGACTATTTGCAAAAATTGTTCAAGAAGTAATCGACGCTTCCCCTTTTTTCAACAAACAAATGATTGTACGAGAAAGGTTGGTATTTCATCATTGATGAAGTGTACTTCCGCAATTCGTCAAATGGCATACAGAGCCGTTCCTGATTCTCTGGACGAATATCTGCAAATGGGTGCGACAACAGCCCGTGATTCTCTCTGAAACTTTTGTAAGGTCGTCATGAATTTATATGGTGAAGAGTTTTTGTGAAAGCCGACATATACTGACATAGAAAAAATCTACCTCATCACGATGAAAAGCATGGGTTTCCTGGGATGTTAGAAAGCATTAATTGTACACATTGGCCGTTGGCAAATTGCCCGGTCACATACAGAGCTTAATTCTCTAGGGGTGATCACGGGCCAGATCCATTCATTTTATTAGAAGCGATAGCCTCTTAAGATTTATGAATTTGGCATGCGTTCTTTGATGTCTCCGGGATGAATAATGTCGTGAACGTTTTACGTCAATCCCCTATTTTCAATGATCTCAAATCGGGAAGAGCATCGAATGTTTCATTCATGGCTAACAACGTGCCTTATAAAAGGGGATATTATCTTAGTGACGGGATATATCCGCAATGGGCCGTTCTTATTAAATCAATTAAAAATCCGGTTACAAATGATCATAAACGATTATTGTATAAGACAAAGCACGAAGCAGCAAGGAAAGATGTGGAACGAGCTTTTGGTGTATTAAAGACGAAGTGGAAGCTAATTAAATATCCGACTAGAGGGATGTCGCGACATAGACTATCGGATGTAATGTACACATGCATCATATTACATAATATGATAATTCATGACAACGGTGAAGCGATAAGTCCTGATTTTTTTCCAGAGGAACAACACCGTGATGGTATTCCAGTAAGAACACATGAAGAATCGATGCAAGTTACATAAGAGATAATCAACACAACGACTCATCTAAGCCTAAAAGCCGATTTAGTGGAACACATTTGGAATAATGCAAATTAATAATCGTTTAGTCATTTTATTATTGTAATGTTTTAATTTTATTTGAATTATTATGTAATTTTTTTATTATTTATGTAATGTTTTTAATTTTAATGAAATTTAAATTTGTTGTTAAAAAATTAAAAATGAAAAAAAATTAAAGTCGCCTTATAGTAGTAAAAGATCGCTTGTAGATCGTCGGAGAAAGAAAGCTGATGTGCACACCATAGTGGGCAGCCTTAACGAAACTTAAGAAGAGTTAAAGTAGTAGCGGGGTAGGTGGGTCAATTAATTGTCCGTATAACACAGTTGTCAGAATAAGTTTTCATCTCTCTCAACAGAGTTGTCAGAATAAGTTGTCAGAATAACACACACACTGTCAAAATAAGTTTTAGAGCGCTGGGTATGGTAACGCAGCACCCCGCGTTACGCCTACGTGGCGGTGGCGGTGGTGGCGTTATAATACCGACAACCTGCGTTGGGCCACGGCGTTGGTCTCGGCGTCGAGCCATCACCGCGCGTTGGTGTGTATTTTCTTTTTTTTTTTTTTTTTTAAAGTGAATGTTTGTGTATGTTTGTGTGTGTGTGTGTGATTTATTAAACGTGTGTGTGTATAGTGTATGTATGTGTGTGTTTTGTGTGTGTTTTTGTGCGTGACACGGAGAAGAAGAAAGAAAGATATAGAGTAGAAGAAAAGAGGTAGAAGAAAGGAGGTAGGGCCACCTATTTTTTTATACATTTTTTTTGTTTTTATTTGTTTAATTATAATTTGTATGTTTTTTAAATAATTAAATACTATTTTGGTTAAAAAATAGAAAAAAAAGTTTTGGAAAAAAGAAATATTGGTGGGTCCCAAAAAGTGGTGTTAATTGTGTTATGATTACCTGATTTTTTTGGGTGTTGGTGTTATGGTGTTAAAGCTGATGTGGCCGCTGATGTGTCGGTGTTAATGGTGTTACCATACCTTGTGCTCTTAATCTTCTCATTGCTCGACTTGCTGACGGTATACTTTTTAGTCAATTTTTAAGCTTCGATATCTGGACTATTTACTGTTTCGTTTATGATTCTTGTCCGAACAATTTCAAGTGTTGAGATGATTATGGAGTATTATTTAGGTATGATAAGTATTAGATCTAGATTTATGTTTCACAAATGATGATATATTTTTAGGTGCTTTAATCTTCTTTTGCTACAAGTTCCAAACTCGCTTCGCCACAGTCGACCCAACCTTTTTCATTTCTGCAACCTAGTCATCACCTTCAATAATGGTTGGATTCGCAAACTTATGTGCTATAGTCTGTAATACGGAATATACAAGCTATAACACATAAGTTTGCTCATCTCGGCGCGAAGGGGATTACAACCATCATTGGAGGTGGTGACTTGGTTGTAGCAGTAAAAAAGGTTAGGGTTGTTCAAGTCACATCTCGACCAGTGGCGAAGCGAATTTGGAACTTGTTGTACAAGAAGGAAGGGGACTTCTGGAGTGAAGCATAATGGAATTGAAGGTGTTATAGAATTTTAGGGTAAAAAAAAAGCTTTGTTGCATAGTTTCTTAGCAAATGGAATCGACTTCAAACACAATCCAAACTTCAAAGTTCGCAGTTAAGGCAATGAAATGTTCTTAGTATCTTCTATTTTAGGAAGGAAGGAAGTTTATATTCTTTTATTGATTTGGTTTAGTGAAAGGGCAGTATTTCAAAACCACATGTTACGCGTGCTCAACGGTGTTGGTAATCAAAAGCACAAAACTAACAAACAAAGTCGACAAACGAAGCGAAAGCTTTATTCAAATACCAAGCCAAATTACAAAGACAAATTCAAAGGTACCAAACCCTAATTCTAAAAGGTACCAAACAAATATTCTAAAGATACAAGGAAAACTAAACATATCAATCCCTATTTATAGGCTAAACAAACTTGGTGGCCAAGTTACACAAATTTACCAAACGCCCCTTAGAGTTTAAGTCACTTTCTAACAATCTCCACCGTGACTTCAACTCCGTTCGAAACTTCAAACCAAACGAATCTTCATCTTCAAATTCAAATTTTCAAACGCTAGAGATGCTAGCCAAATTCAAACAAACAATCGAATCCGAAAACGATCCAAAAACAAAACCAATTGATTGAATCTGAAAACGATCCAAACCAAAGGCAAATGATCGAATTTGAAAACGATCCAAAACAAAACCAATTGATCGAATCTGAAAACGATCCAAACCAAAGCCAAATGATCGAATCTGAAAACGATCCAAAACAAATCAAACGATCGAATCTGAAAACGATCCAAAACAAAGCAAACGATCGAATCTGAAAACGATCCAAAACAAATCCAAACGATCGAATCTGGAAACTCCACCGTATCCGACAATTCCAAATCCAAACTAATTCCAGTAACGCAGAACGAATTCTTTAAACAATCAAAAAACCAACTTCAATCCAAACGAACCCAAAACTAACCTTTTTTTTTCTTTTTCTTCTTCATCTTCAACCCAGACGAAGCGGAAGACTTTATTCAAATACTAAGACAAATACAAAGCAAATTCATAGGTACCAAAACCCTAATTCAAAAGTATCAAACAAAATATTCTAGATACAAGGCAAACTAACATATCATACCTATTTATAGGTAAACAAAACTTGGTGGCCAAGTAAACAAATTTACAATCGCCCCTTTAGGTTTAAGTTACTTTCTAACAAACGGAGATGACATATACTCAACAATGACTATAGCAGCCCAGGATGGTTTCAAACTGAAGGTGGCTGATGGTGAATTCGCCGACTTTGAGATTATAGTATTGCTTCGCAAACTTGGCACCGGGAAGACAGCATTTATCCATTTGATGGTATTCATTCTTTTGACGTCTTTTCCCATCAAACAAACACTTTCGTCATTAGTACCTGCTGCATTGTGTGGGGTGCCTAACTCTATATATATTACGTCCTTGTCTAATCAGTAGAAATGTTTGCGGGACCCTGATACTGTTGAAGGCCCTCATTTGAAGTATTATGCGCTTACAAGGCCCAGACCATGTTGCGCCCCTACCCTATCAAAGTGTAGGAATTTTACGTGAAGACACTGATGACGCGACTCTGGATCCTCTGTTTGTTACAGAAGTCATGGAGCCTCTTCAAATCGAGCAGCTAATGGATCGAATGGTTTTCGATCTTTCTCGTGAAGAAGCACAAAGAGTTGCATTGTGCGTGTGCCTTGAAAAGGTAATAAAAAAAGCCATTTCTTTTCTTTTGTTACTGCCTTGAAAAGGTAATAAAAAAGCCATTTCTTTTCTTTTGTTACTCGGTACTTATCATCATCATGATTTTTTGGCGATCTGATTTGCCTTTCTTTTGTGTTTTCATCTCAGCGTGCTTACATTTACCTTATAAATGAACCAAGTGCATACCTCAGTCCCCAACAGCGTGATGTTGCCTCAAGAGTTATAAGGAGATTTGTATGACTCTTCAACAAGACTGTTTTTGTGGTCGAACATGACTTGACAATGGTGGAGCATTTAGCTGATAATGTCGTTGATTGTGTTGCGAATACCCCTTAACTGTGGAATCATTTTTCAGCTGCAAGTGTTTCCTTCATCACCCTTAATTTATACAGACTCTGGAGGCGTTTTAATAACCTTCACATGGGCTTTTAAGCTTAGTCAAAACCGATTTCCTAATTATATCTCTATTCCTGTATTGATATCTATTCGTTTCAAGATTTCCTTTGATATTTAGCTCTCTTGCAATCACTATGATTGGGCAAACACCACCTAATTACTAAAAATCCATGAAAATTAATTAACTTATTCAAAAAACTAGAAAGCCAAATAGTGAATAGTACACTTAGATTTTCAACAACCGCTTGTTAATCTTGCATTAGAGCTGGGGGAACGGTGGTGTTTTTCTCTTGCGCCAAAGAACGGCGCGAATCGAACGAACGGCGCACGACTCCGGTGCTCGCGCCGTTCGGTCTGGCGCCGTTCTTAACAGCCCACGCCATTCTATTTTTTTTATTTTTTTTGTGTTTGTTGTGTGTTTGTGTGTGTGAGTTTGTGTTTGTGGTGATCTGTGGTTTTATAAGTTTTTTTGTTTTGTTTTTCAATGGTGGGAAGAACCAACAGATCTAGGAAGGAAGACGACCCAAAAAAAAAATTAATTTTTTTTTAAAACCTTATTTATTAGTTCCTCATAGTGAAATTTTTTTTTAGTTATATTGTGTGTATTTTTAAGTAAATTAAAAAAATGTCCAACGGCACCAGAAAAAATGGTGCCAACGGATGCCCCAGCAAATGTGGTGTTCTGGTGCCGTTTAGCATTTTGCTGATGTTGCATCACTTTTTGAGAACGGCTCAACCATTCCCACCACTCTTATATAGTGTAAAATGATTTGTAGATTTGACTGACAGTTGTTAATAGCTTGAGCTAGTCTCAGCATTTGATACAGTTTACATCTACAATTCGACCCTACATTATACTTTGTCCATAGTTGTTCCATACCCTAGATTGGTCTAAACGACATTTGTTATTGAACTATACTCAAAATTGTTTTTTTAATTTTGGCCTCATTTTATACTATCGATTTATCGTGATCTGCACTCGAAAGGGTAATAAAGCTTTTTTGCATAAGCTACTTTGCTTTTGGAAAACTTTTTAGTACCCTTTTGTTCGGGAAAATGATGCATGAGGTGTAGTAGGTGTTGTCAATCTACAATGGAAATGGTTTTAGCAAGTTTAAAGATTGATTAAACCTAATTTATGATCATTCGCTATAGCTTTGGCTATTCTTTCGTTGCTTACTGTTGCTACATCTGGTTTCTACATTTCATTTCACAACCGCTACTAATAGCAACTTTTTAGCCACTTTAATTTTGTTAAAACCCTTTTTGAAAATTGCTTATTTTCTTTTTACATGGAGTATCATTTTGTTAAATTGGCGAAGATGATTGATTGCTTAATATTCTGACACCTCTTGTATGAGAATGGTCTTAAAAAGCCATACAACAACACTCTGAGCGTTTTTTTCGTAGTTTTTATTGAATTGTTATTCGTTTACCGGGTTTGGCTGGAATCTGATCGGGTTTGACCAGAATCTGACTGGGTTTGGCCGGGTTTGACCAGAATTTGACCAGAATCTGGCCGGGTTTGACCGGAATCTGGCCGGGTTTGACCAGAATTTGACCGGTTTTGACCGGAATCTGACTGGGTTTGGCCGGGTTTGACTGGAATTTGACCGGGTTTGTTAGACTTTTGACCGGGTTTGGCCAGGTTATGGCCGGGTTTAGCCGTGTTTGACCCGGTTTGGCCAGAATCTGACCGGGCCGGGTTTCGTTGCGTTTGTCCTGGATTGGCCGGTTTTGTCCTGGTCTTTATTGAGTTCAGTAGCTTATGCCAAGCTAAGTGTTGTGTCCTCGTTCCCTACCGTTTAACGTGAGATTTTTTGAAGACTTATCTTTATACAGTGATGATTGTTGCATAAAGATGTAATGTGGAATACAAGCATTCCCTCTTTCTGAATATGGAAAAAAAACCATGATCAGGTACATAAATACACAATTCTATAACTTGTACTATAAATATTACTCACATATCTTTTGGAGGACTTTTAAGATAGCATTTCAATACTTTCAGGGCGGCCACAACCACATGTTCCGGGAGTGAGCTCGGAACTAAATGGGCAGACAAGTGGGAAGAGAAGTTTGTGGGTATAGCTGGCATGGAGACTAGATCGTTTGCTTATTTAAGCCAAGTTGACGTTATAGGATGGTTTGAATGTCTTTTAACTCAAATAAAGGTTGTTCCCAACTATGTAATCTCATCGTTGTCTAGCATAATCGCTGATCATAGGCGGACCTTTGACGGTGTTTCTTACCGTGGCTCATCTCCTCTTTCATTTACGGAGATGATGATTGTCTAAGTTATACGGTTGCTTGTTGCTTGTTTACCTAGGGAACCGTTGTTCGAGAAGGTTCTTGGAAGCCAGGAAATCATCACTAGACGCTCTCACTTCTCACGATTTTATTTTGGCTAATCGGGATGTATATGATTCTTTAAATTTGAAGTCTTTTTTAATTAATCTTATATCGTTATTTTTTTAAAACTAAAAACTGATTGTAGATATGTAGAATAATATACCTGACTAGCCAACATAGAAGTGTGAGAAGTGGGAACGGCTAGTGATGATTTCCTGACTTCTTGGAACATCTAGAATGGTGGTTCCTTTTGGTAAACAAGCAACAACCACCGGACGACTCATCATCTTTGCGTGAAAGGAACAAGCGACACTAGTCTTCATCACCATAACTATTGGTAGAGAGTAGGGGTGTAATCGACTCAAGCCGAGCTCGAGCTTGACAGGGCTTGAGCTTGGCTTGAAAAGAGAATAGTAGGCTTGAGCTTGGCTTGAAAAGCTTGAATGTGTATAAAATTAATGTATTTAACAGCCAAACGCTCAAACTCATCAATAAACATATGCATAAAGTAAAACAAACAAAAATCATAAGTGAAAACCAAAGTAGATCCAATAAACATTAATAAAACTAGCCATAACATTATCGTACTAAAATCTAACATTAGAATGAAACATAAGCCAAAGTACTAGTAATTAATGTTCAAACATAAAAAGTATTTCAACAAAAACATACATTAGCCAAAGTACTGATTAGTTTTTGATTAGTTTTGGCTAATGTTCTCAAAAGTCAAAACTATGTATGAAGAATACAAAGCACTATAATATAAATCTTTAGATTAATTAGGGTTAAATGTCATTTTAGAATACATTTTTCATTTATTTATGAAATTTGTCCTTATAATTAAGTTAATACTCAAATTACCCCTTAATTACTAATATGATTTAATTATATATTAAAGCTCGAAAAGCTTGATAAGAGCTCGAGCCGAGCTATCAAAAGCTTGAGCTTGGCTTGTTATAGGTTTCGACCTAATTTTTAGGCTTGAGATTGGGCTTGAGCTTGATAAAAGCTTGGCTGGATCGAGTCAAGCTCGAGCTCGAGTTGCTTGATTAAAGCTTGACTTGATTACAGCCCTAGTAGAGAGCGACGGTGAAAGACACAGTCGAAGCTTCGTCTAGCTCTGACCGGCCGGAATGTTAGATAACTGCGACGAGCTGCCAGAAGAGTGCGGAAAAGTCAAAAGATGAACAGAGCACATAGTGTATCCATTGTTAATGTGAGCTTGTGAGTGTGAGTTACCAATTTCTTTTACAATGTCGTACTTGAATATGTTACATCTCGTTTGCTTTGGTTTGCAAGTTTGTGATTGATGTAGACGTATACAAATTTTTCTTATTATCTACTTGGGATATCTGAACGATGGGCGACTTCAGCCATGGTCTAAATGAACACTTGTTCTCAAGTCAGATTCATATCAGAGAACTAGTTCATATTTGATATAGAGTCAAGTTTTAAATGTTTAGATTTGTCCAGTTTCACTGATGTTATAATACTATATTTTTCTGTTGAGATCAGGTTTTGACCCAAATGGTGAATGGCAGATATAGGTTTGAACCGAAGAAGAAATTGATCATTTATCAATGCAACAAATTCCCAGCTCCACAATGATATACGAATCGTGGGATTTTTGCGAGATAATTAAATACATCATAAACGATGCAAGCCTACTAAAAACCACCTCGTTGCACATCTAACCACACGATGCAATCCGGGTATGGCCTGGTTTCGTCGGGTATGACCGGGTTTACCTGGATTAGACCGGGTTTTGCAGGGTATGACCCGATTTGGCCGGGTTTGACCCGGTTTGGCTGGGTATGGCCGGGTTTAGCCGGGTTTCATCGGGTTTGGCAAGGTATGACCGGGTTTCGCCGGGTTTGACCAAGTATGACCGAATTTGACCCGGTTTGGCTGGGTTTGACCGGGTTTGGATGGTGTTTGACTAGGTTTGGCCGGGTTTCGACGAGTATGGCCGGGTTTAGCCAGGTTTCATCAGGTTTGGCGGGGCATGACCGAGTTTGGCCGTGTATGACCGGGTTTCGACGGGTTTGACCAGGTTTCGCCGGGTATGAGTGGGTTTCGTCGGGTTTTGTCGGTTTTGGCCGGGTATCGTCGGGTTTGACCGGGTTTGGCCGTGTATGGTTGGGTATGATCGGGTATCATTTGGTGTAGAAGCATTTTGGATGCAAAGTCAAGTAGTAGTACCGTAGTAACATGACTTGGCTCGTGGCCATCACTTGGTGTAGAAGCGTTCAAAATGTATTTATTGTTAAAGATCCTAGGAAACACTCCAATACCTATGAATAAAGCCGATAATTTTAGAATTTTAGTACAACTTTTGACTACGATATATCACAAGCATGTTTAAAGGTGTATCAAGGTGAAAGACTCGGACATCGGTAGCGATGTCACTTCTCCTTGTGACTTCTACACAGCAAAATACTAAGCCAATTTTATTAATCTTTATTTCCTATCATAATCCAGATGCAAAAGCTAGCCAGCAGTTTGAACAAGCTTGGATTATTGACTCACATAATTGACGTAGCAGCTGATCTTGCCGATGCCGAGTTATATGGTTTAGTTTGTATGAAAAACGAGTATTTAGAAATTCGAGTTCATTACGAGAAATATGTTTCCCATTTCAAGCTTCATGACACTTATGTGTTATATAAATTAGTATACATATTAGATTGTTTAGGGGGTTTAGTGAAACTATAGCCCAAGTTTAGCCCAAGTAGGGATTATATGTCGGTTCCATTCCATGAACTCTATACATACCATAGAGGGTATTCGTATGATCGGTGTGTTTTACCTCCATCGTAGCAGCTAGGCTTCAACTCGGTTTAGAGTTGGTTTTCTTCCCCCCCTCATCTCTACAATAAAGAGGTAAGGGGGAGGGGTATTTGTATCGTGTATTCTTTTCCTTTGATCAATAAAACGTAAAAGTTTGGGTCATCTCGTATGGGTTCTTCTTTAGTCATGTATGCGTGTCAATTATCTTTACAAGATTCGGATTCCGCATAGTTCGCTTCCGGGTTTGTTGTAGGTTTATACAACAAGTGGTATCAAGAGCTTTGGTTCGTAAAAGCGGAAGCAAAGTCGATCTCATAAAGGGTTTCTTGTTGTTCGATCGTTCGGCAACAAGGGTTCTTGAGGTTTCAGGTTTTGAAGTTCGGTTTTGAGTTTTTGCGAATCGTCTTCTTGAAGTAGCGACGATTTAAGCTAGAAGAAGGGTTTTCACGAGAAGGAAGTGACAACAACGGGTTTGTTTAATTCTTGCACGAGTGTTTTTTTCTTTTATAAAGGACAAAGGTGTTTGGTTTTAATATTCAAAACCAGGTTTATCGACTTTGTTTTAAAGTTTTAAAAGAAAAGAAAGTGGCACTTGATTGGTTGATTTATTTTAATCTCACGTGAAGGTGGCCCTTGTTTTATTCCAATTGAGGTGACAAGCTTATAAATTCGAATATTATACCATTGAATATTTGATTTCTTTTAATCATCTTTAAGGATTTTTAAAGATCGATTATTATGAAGGTTGTCTTTGCTGTTGGATTATTTTTTTGTAGTTCAAGTATCGGTCGTGATTTGCTTGGGTTTCAAGTTTATGATCGGGTTTGCTTGTTCGAAATCGAGGGTTTAGGGTTATTCTAATTAATTCGATTTGCAAGAAGGGTTTATAGCAACAAGGGTAATTTAAAGGCACACGAGTACTTTGTTTAGTTCGGTGGTGTGAGGTTTTTATCACATGGTTATCAGAATAAACAAAGAGTCAGAGAAAATAAAGCCCAAGACTTGTCGAGGGTGCAAGGTTTCTTAGGTTACAAGAAATTTTTTTGCATAAATAAAGTACGACAAGGGTTACTTCAAAAAGCATCGGACACTTTCTTGATTCAAGGGTTGTCGATATGTTGGACGTTTTATGCCCACGGTTCAATCGATATTTGAGTAAGAAAGGGTTTTATTTTTGAAGGGTGTCTTGTTTTGATCGATTTTTAAGAAGGTTTATTCTTAGGGTTATATCGATAAAGCAAGGGTTTTTACAAACGGCTTACTTTGCTAGATCGTGGTTTGTGTAGGTAAATTCACAAAAGGTTAAACGGTTAGCAAAGGGTTAAAAGAATGATGACGGGTACCAAACTTGACATCGAGAAATTCGATGGGATGAATGACTTCGGGTTATAGCAGGTAAGGATGAAGGCTTTGCTGGAACAGCAAGGATTAGCTGCTGGAGGAGTTACCCACAACCACAATTGTGGCATACGATAACGTCATTCGGAAAAAAGGCTTGCGCATTGATCTTGTATTTGGGTGATCGGATCCTACGGGAGATTACCAAGGAGAGGACTGCAGCGAGGGATTTGGAAAAAATTAAAGACTTTATACATGACAAAGTCTTTAGCTAATCGTTTGTACTTAAAGAGGAAGCTATATGATTTTCACATGCATCCAGGTAAGAGTCAGTCTGAACATATTGATGAGTTTTACAAGCTGGTAAGTGACTTGGCATCTATAGATGTTGTTATATCGGATGAGGATCAGGCATTATTATTACTCACATCTTTACCATCATCTTACGATAATTTCGTAGAGACTTTGTTATATGGTCGGGATACTTTGAAGCTAGAAGACGTGCTCGCGACACTTAATTCTAGGGAACTTCAGAAGATGACGGAAGCAAAGGGTGATGGTGGTGAAGGGTTGTATGTGAGGGGAAGATCTGGTCAAAATAGATATGGAGCAGGGTAAAGATAGTGCGTGGTCAAAGTCACAAGTTAGAAGCATCAGGTGTTATATATGTCAGTCTGAGGAGCATTTGAAGAGGGATTGTCCTAGGTATAATCACAAGAAATCTCAAGGTTTTGTCAGGAATGAAGATCAGGTTTCTGGTTCTGGAGCTGATGGGTATGACAATGCTGATGTTATGATGGCTATGAGTGTTGAAGAACTATTGGACTGCATCATGAATTCAGGGAGCTCATACTATATAATATACAGGAGAGATTACTTGGTTGATTTTAAAGAGTAGGACGATGGTAATATACTGCTTGGTGATGGCAGGGAATGCCGTATACGGGGGGCGGGTAAGGTTCAAGTACAGACGAGGGATGGGTCAAGTTTCATGTTAGACAACGTCAAGTATGTTCCGGAATTAAGGCGAAACTTGATATCGCTAGGCACTCTTGAAAAGAGAGTTTTACCGTGAAGATGCAGTCGGGAAAGATCAAGGTTATAAAGGGTTTACTGGTGGCATTATCATGAACAAGAAGATCTAATTGCGTATATACCCTAGACAGTCAGGCAGTGACCAGGAATACATTGAAGGGTAGGAAGCAATTAGCATAATATCAGACAGGGTGGAAGATCAAGATGGGTAATGTTCTTGATTCTCGTAATCAGAGGTCTACACAACAATGTATGAAGAGTGGGGTCACCAAACATTTGGGTGTTGCAGGGATACAGCAGCAGAATGGGTTGGTAATGAGACAAACGTGACACTCTTTGCTAAGGTACGTTGTTTTCTGATTCAGTCTGGCTGACTAAGGTTTTTTGGGCAGAGGATACAACCATGTCTACATATCTAGTGAATAGGTCACCATCATCAGCGATTGGATTTAAGACACCTATAGATATGTTGGGGTTTTTTGGTTGGCTTGCTAGTATTAAGCAAGGGATGCTTGAACCGGTTAAGGTCAAGTGCATATTCCTGGGATACCATAAAGGTATAGTAGGTAATAAGCTTTGGAAGTTTGATGACGTTACTTCAAAGGTAGTGCTTTACAGGAATATGGGTTTCAATGAAAGTGGGAATACAAGAAAACTTTCATTGGTTCTGGTGTAGGTACGGGTTCAATGCAGGTGTTGCAAGGAGTTGAGTTTGAGGTGGAACCTCATGGGAATTTCAATCATGTAGCTGGTTCAAAGGAAGTACAAACTCAGGATTTGATATACTATCATCTAGCACGTGATAGGAAGCAACACTCAGCATGGGAACTATTCAGTTATAGAGAAGACAGTAATGAGGCTGCTTTTGTAGTTGCTACAGTAGAGAAGATATATGCACATGAGTCATCGACTTTCAATAATACAGTTACTTGTGAGGTGATTTCCAAGTGGAAGGCTGGATTGAAAGATGATATGGATGCTTGGTCAGATGTGTATGTGCTCAGCAACGGTTGCAAGAAATGCAGTGACGACAGTGATGGCTATTACTGGGAGTATACACCAGGTATGTTCATACATCTATTTCTCTATATAGATGATATGGTTTTTCTTGCGGATGCAAGGCTGAGATCTTGGCTACCAAGGGTTTGCTGGATAAAGTAAAGGGAAATGTACTTGGTATGGAGATCGTCAGGGATCAGAGTGGTAATACTCTGAGAGTGTCATAGTCCAGGTTTTACAATGGAAAGTTGGTACAGACTTTGTTAGAGGGACACTTCATACTGTCGTTGGAGGGTAGTCTATCAGGGGATTGTGATGTGGAAAAGAATTGTAAGTGGTCATATATATATGCGGTTGAAAGCCAAGAGTATCAGGTGGTCTGCACGAGACTAGCATCTGCAGATGTGGGTATGTTGGATAAGTTTGATCGTGGATTACAGACAGACGTACAGGTTTTTGTGGATTTTGACTACGCCATGGGTATATCAATCACAAGGTACGGGTTGATGATACAAGGATGTGCAGGAAGCTGAGAAGTTATGAGGCTGCACATGATGGCTTTGTCAACAACTGAAGCGGGGTATATGACACTTACGGAGGCTGCAAAGGAGGCTATTTGGCTAAAGGGACTCGCAATAGAGTCATGATTCGAGTTAAAGATAGTAGCAGGTATTGCTACAGGTACATTGTCAAAGGTTATCCCTGGTTTGAGGTTCCAGCACTAGTTGAAGCTGTTGCGTATCAAAGATTTCTAATATGATATTAAGGTGGAAATTGTTATATAAATTAGTATACATATTAGACTGTTTAGGGGGTTTGGTGAAACTTTAGCCCAAATTTAGCCCAAGTAGGGATTATATGTCGGTTCCATGAACTCTATATATACCATAGAGGGTATTCATATGATCGGTGTGTTTTTACCTCCATTGTTGCAGCTAGGCTTCAACTCGGTTTAGAGTTGGTTTTCTTCCCCCCTCATCTCTACAATAAAGAGATGAGGGGGAGGGGTATTTGTACCGTGTATTCTTTTCCTTTGATCAATAAAACGTAAACGTTTGGGTCATCTCGTGTGGGTACTTCTTTAGTCATGTATGTGTGTCAATTATCTTTACAAGATTCAGATTCCGCATAGTTTGCTTCCTGGTTTGTTGTAGGTTTATACAACATTATGTGTCAAGCATTGATATATCTGTTGTTTAATCCTTAAATTTACCGCATCAGTAGGAACATATAAGCAAGTGCCTTGTTGTTCTAATACAACTAATGTATCCTCTCACAGCAAACATACGTTATCATTCTTACATACATTAGTTGTTCTAATACAACTAATGTATCCTCTCACAACAACTAATGTGTCAAGCATTGATATATCTGATCAAGAGAACTGACGAATTTCTTTGCACGATGTAAGTCTATTCGTAAACTAGTGCTCAAAAGTAAAGGTCCATTACTTGACATTTGGTTCAAGCTTAAAAGCTAAATATGATTGACTTTAGAAGATATCGTGTTCCTTACATTAGTACATACAAATTCTTTTACTCGACTCCTGATCAAAAGAACTAATGAACTCATTTGCAGGCTGAGAGTCTGCAACTTACAAGTTTGCCACCAATTCTTAGTTAGGTGACAAACAAACCCGATAATAATTTTAGATAACTAAAACTATAACATTTGCAAAAATATTTACATGGGTACGTAAAATATAAGATTAATAACAAAAATTATATACACACTGATAATGCCAACAGGAAAATGGAGAAGTAAAACAGAAATGATCTATGCTAGTAACAATATACTAACTGGTGCGTTTTAAGAAAAAAAGTAGGATTGACATGACGACAGAACCGTTTGACTCGGTTTTTTAAATGACCATTCAGACCCGGTTTTCGAAATGAAAGTTATAAGAACAGTGTACCAGCATTGAAAAAACAGTTGTTTTACAGAAAACACAAGAACAGTTATTAAAAAAACTGCATTAATCGAAGTAAACTATTTACGATAATGCTATATCAATATCATCCTATCATTTGTTGTATAATGCTACGCTAGTAAAAGTATACTAACTGGTGCTCTTTAAGAAAGGAATGGTTGAAACTGAGACATCATAATCGAATGACAGGGGAAATGAAGAAAGGATGGGGACCAAAATGGGGAAAAGGGTAGGATGACCCGACCAGAAAAGACCCGTTTGACTTGGTTATTAAATGACCATTTTGACCTGGATTTTAAAATGCCCGTTCATATAATTTAATAAACACCCATGCTTGCCATTCATACAAGAACAATTGTTTCATAGATAACACAAGAACAATTATTTAGTCGAAAGGAAAAGCCACAACAGAACACCACTGTCTTGTGGTTGGGGAAGAAAGGCGCGCCAAATCAGTAATCGCTAATCAGCGTCAGTCCATAATCGTATCATTTATTCTTGTTCAATGATTTTAATCTGGGCATATGCTGACGCACGTGCAATTACTTGAACCCAATAATTCCTAGCCAATCTTCCAACATAACATTGGTAACAATCAAAGCACATCTAATAAAGAAGCATGTGTATGGCTATGAGGACTTTGGCTCAACTGGTTTGACCGGATTTGACCTTTGGCCGGGTTTAGCCGGATTAGACCGCGTTTGGCTGGGTTTTGTCGGGTATAACCGGGTTTGGCCGGATATGGTCGGGTTTGGCCGGTTATGACCGGGTTTGGCCGGGTATGAGCGGGTTTGGCCGGGTTTGGTCGGGTATGACCGGGTTTGGCCAGATTTGAGCTGGTTTGGCCGGGTTTGGCCGGGTATGATCGGGTTTGGCCGGGTATGAGCGGGTTTGGCCGGGTATGAGCGGGTTTGGCCGGGTATGACCGGGTTTGGACAGGTATGGACGGGTATGACCCGGCTTCATTTGGTGTAGAAGCGTTTAGAATGCAAAGACAAGTGGTAGTACCATAGTAACATGACGTGGCTCGTGGAAATCACTTGGTGTAGAAGCATTTAAAATGTATTTAGATAGAGGATCATATAAACATGTAATTAGTTAACCCAAACATAATACATATGCGTACCTTGTGATTCTAGCTAAACAAGATCAAAATTCCAAGCTATCATCTTGTTTTTTTTAATGAACCCTAGTTAGGTTATGTGGAAAAATAATCATAATCGATGAATAACCCACTTACACTTTTGTTTTCGATCCAAGATACTAATCAATGTGTGATTGAATTCATCGTTCTTGTAACACACGTACTATATATCAAGTAAACAATATGTAGTTATAGACACAAAACAATTTTTCTTGGACACTCAAATTCGTATGACCACACAAGGGTTGTATGTCGAGTCGGTTTGACACAATAGTGAAAAGAGTGAAGACTTTGGGTATTGTATGTGTAAAGAGATCATATATTACATGAAACCCTAGGTCCCTTTATTTATAGATGATGGAAATCTTAGAAGAGCAAGTTAGACAAGGATTAGTATCCCCCCACCCCCCCCCCCCATAATCCTTTATCCAATCGGCCCAATCCCAATTGGATTCTAGAACCATCTTTGATCTCTTTAATTCCATCTATAGTCCTTTCCTTTAATTAGTTAACGGTCGTTAGTCATTCTCCGTTAAATACTAACGGTTGTTATATGTTTTGTGTATTTAATATTTAATATTAACCTTTATAAATAATTATTAAACATTTACCTCTTCATTACATAAAGTGTGACAAATCCCGTGATCTCGAGTTCGATCTAACACACTCTACTAAATTTATGTCCATAACTAACAGCTCCATTTGAACATATCTTAATAGTGTGATCACTCATCGGTTAGCGTCTCAGCAACACGCCGATGCACCTATAGCTTACAATCTCAAGTATGGTTCCTGGACAAAAATTTTATAGATTCATCATTATTATTATCCTTTTGTTTCTAATACAATGTTTATAATGATATGGATCTTTAGTCATTCCTTAATTAAACTGAATTCTGTTCGCGTTTTATTGATTGAGCAAGATTACCAAATCTTCTGAAACGTATTCAGAAAATCTTGGGTGTGGCTCACTACATACATCTTACCCAATCCCACGAGGGGCCCAACTGAAGTAAACTTCAAAACTAAATTTGAAGGAAAACAAATCCTTTATTGTGACTACAAGCAAAACTTATGATTTTGCAAAACAATCCTGGAAAAACAATCAGTATAACTACACAGTTACGTATAGCGTGTTAGAATTGTTAACTGAAATGCACTAGATCCTTGACAGTTTCCTGATTTATCAAGTATAGGGATAACTATTTTTATGATTTACTTAATGCAAGTTCATTTAAAGTACAATCATATCAGTTGGATAAGGTCCGATCATTTAATTCATATAGATCCATCTAAATTTTGGCATGTAATCACATCAATCTTACTTTCAAGTATATTCGACCACTCAATTTAGATTTGTCTTAATTTAAATAATATTCCCATATCATTAATTGACAACGACTTAGAATAATTCAATCTTTCAAGGGATTTAAAACACGCAAATTTGTATACAAAAATTAAATAACAAGAAATTAAGAACATAACCAATATTTTATTTCATAATATTAATGTTTACCAATATCTTTATCCAAATAACCTAAACACAGGTATGCATGAAACTACTAGATAACTGAAGTCCAATTCACATTGGAATGATCGTACCTTTCCTCTAGTAAAGCCTTAGTGAAAGGTTAGCTAAGTTATCATTTTGTGTGAACTTTTAATATTTTGATTTCACCACTCTCGACTTGTTCTCGAACGTAGTGATATCTCCGTAGAAAATGTCTGGCGCCTTTCATAACTCCAGAATCATTGGCGAATATGATTGCAACAGAATTGTCACAATACATATTAATAGGCTTTTTTATTGAAGGCATCACTCCAAGATGTCACAAATTTCTAAAACATACAGCTTCAATAGCGCTTCTGAAAGCTGCCAATGTATTTAGCTTTTGTTGCATGACATTGCATTTGTTGTCGGCTTCTTGCTCTTCCGTTGTTCTACTGATCCTCCATTGACGACAAAGACATAACCGTCTGAGACTTAGTATTCATCTTATACTTCTGCAGGACGCATCACAGAACCCTGCTAACATTAGTTCTGTATATGGTTTTCCATCCTTACACTAAAACTTATCTCTCGTATTCCTCAGATATTCAGATATGTTTATCTGCAACCCATATGGAGCTTCCCTGGATCCTGTTGATATGACTGACCTAGTTTGAGCACACGCCACATCTGCCTTGATGCATCTACAAGCATACATAAATAGATCCTAAGCCGAAGCATAAGGTACTTTTCTTCATGTAAGTCACCTCTTCAGGTGTTGAAGCACACATTTCATTACTTAATTCATGTTTCACTTTCATTGGCAAATAACCTTTCTTAGAGTTATGCATATTGAATTTCTTCAATATTTTGTCAATGTAAGCACTTTGACTAAGTCCAATTAACCGCTTAGATCTTATCTCTATAGATTTTAATTCCCCAGAATGTAGAAGCTTCTCCTAAAACCTTCATAGAAAAACACTTTTCCAAATAATCCTTAACTTCCTTTAAGTCTTGGAATGTTGTTCCCATGATTAATAGGTCTTAACTATAGGATCAAGAATACTACATACTCCCCACTAGCTTGCGATATAACAACAATATACCAAATACTCATGGCTCATCACGTTTTGAGTAATTGCCAAACTTTTTGATTTCCTCATCAATCGTTTATTCCTTGACGTTGATGCTGCTTTCAAACCATAATTAGATCTTTGTAAGTTTGCATACACGCTTTGATATTTTTGTTATAACATACCCTTCAGGTTGCTCCATATAGATTGTCTTAATCTAAGGCGACCATTCATGAAGGCAGTTTTAACAATCCATTTGCCAAATCTCATAATATAGTACGCTGCTATAGTATGAGTTATCCTAATAGCTCTAATGTCTGTACAGGAGAAAATGTTTCCTCGTAGTCAATCCCATAGGTTTGAGTGCAGCCTTTAGCTACCAGACGAGTTTTCTAGGTGTGTACTTCACCATCCATGTCAGGTTTCTTCTTGAATAGCCACTTACTTCTTACTACTTTAGTATTGGGAGGAGGGTCTACTTCAATCCAGACTTCATTAACTTTCATAGAGTTCAGTTCTCTTCCATTGCCACCTTGACATTGTACCTCTTTCAGGGTCCAGCTTGACTGCTTTATAATTAGCAGGTTCTCATGATCCCCGACTACATCATCTTCAACCCTCTATGTTAGATTTAGACGGTGGGTGCACTTTTAGTCCTTTCAGATCTGTCGGATAGGAATTTATTCCGGTGGGCGACCCAGACTTTCTGGTGCTACTGGTATTTCGCTAGTATTTTCAGAAAGGTAATGTTATCCATTTGATCATCTTTCAGTTCATAATCTCTCCCACTGAATCTTGAGATATCGGAGATCTCTTTCAGAAAATGTCCATACCTAGCAAACATTTACTTTGTTTTCTGGTGGAAAATAAAAATGTCTAGTACACATAGTTTCCTTAGGGTATCACCTTCAATGATACACGTAACAGATCATCTGTCAGAGTTTAATCAGCTGAGTCACGTTTCACTCCTACGCTCGACACCCCCAGACCTTTAAATAAGCAAAGTCAGTACCTTCCAGCCATATTTCATTTGGTGTCTTTCAACCTTATGTGTTGGGAACCATTATTTAGAATAACGAACAGCAGATTCTAAGGATAATTCCCAAAAAGGTTTATGGTTGTGGTGTATGATTAAACATAGTTCGTCACAATATTCTAATAATGGGAGATTTTCCTTTCAGATACACATTTTGTTGTGGAGTACTTTGGAGATGTAAGTTGTTTTACTATTTTCCTTTTCTTACCTTAGATTATTCCTTAAAATCTTGGCTTAAATAATTCACCAACCTCGTTTCGGAGCGAAGAGCTTTAATCTTCTTTCCATAGTTGCAATTCTACTTTGCTTTAAATACCTTAAATGTTTTCAAATACTAACTGTTTGTGTTTAAGCAAAAAACATAAACCATACGACTTGAAATCATCAGTTAAAGGTTTATGAAGTAGCGCTAGCACCTTTCCTTGACATTTGTCTAATGGTCCAACAACATCTTTATGTATTAAAACCAAGTAGATCAGTTGCCCTTTCAATGTTATAATTAAAAGGTTCTTTGTCATCTTCCCCAGAAATACTAGATTCGCATTATCATATGAATAATCATTGATACTTCCACAAAGTCCTTCACGTTGAAGCTTTTTGATTGCGAGTCTTGAATATGGCCAAGTCTACCCGTGCCAGATAAGAAGAGTTCAAGTCTAACTTTCTTTCTTATTATGCTATAAAAATAGAATTATTATTTATTCTTGGAAACATTATCCTTCATGTCAATTTCGAACACACCATTCACAGATATAGCACTAAAAAGATAAAATTCCATTTATAAGAAACATTATATTCAATACTAGTATCATGTGATCAAATCCAAGTTCCAATCAGTACCAGAAAAAGGAAAATAACATCACCTCTAATTATAGTATGGTGCATAATGAAAATTGTTTAATGTCAGTACTATCCAGATGGTAAAAACTAAATTAAACTTTCCTATGGCTTCTACAGTGCTTGTGCTTCCATTTCCCACATGCGGAATTTATTGTTCTCCATAGGGATAGCTTTTTTCACTCTAAATCCCATGATTTGCGTATTACTTATGTGAATACCGCATACAGTATCATATACAAAGAATTTTATTTGAGAGTTAGATTAATAATTCAATCATAAATAAGTTAACCTGAAGCTGCAAGCCACCGTGTATTTATTCCTCAGCCTTCTTCTTCTTATTTGTTTGCACTCTTCGAGGTAAAGAGGGACAGTTAACTTTCCAGTGTCAAACTCACGTTGCAGTGATGAAAGTTTGACTCCTTCTTAGGATTTTCCTTCTTCTGAGGATGGTATTGTTAGGTTTTGGCTGATAAGGCCACAACTTGCTTTTTCTTTTTCACTTTGCCTTTGCCTTTAATTTTCTTGTTCGATTGCTGGTTTTTGGCTTAATTCACCCTACCCTTTTGAATAGCAAGTAACCTTGTGGAGTAGGGGATTGTGATTTTAAACCTCTTTTTCAATGTACAATGAAGCAATGCCGTGTAGATCACTCACTGTCTTTCCGCGCAATGCATATGGAAGTTTCTAAACAATCACCAAAATCCATTGTTAAGGACCTGTTGTCAAGTTGATCGCCATATCATTGTCATAGGGTTTCCCAAGATGCTTGTTAGTTGCGTCCATGTAAACCTTTCATTTCCATCTCATGCTCACTTTCGGATTTCCTGGAGCTTGTTTGCAGCTGTGTAGGGTATCCACCAAATCGTAGATCTCTACAGCTGGAGGCTTTTCAAACATTTTCTGAGTTCATTAAGCATGGCTTGCGGAAATTATAGTTCAAACTGCCTTTGTAGAGCAGGTGACATTTTTCCAGCATTAAAACAAGCCACATCAGATGTATCTTGTCATTCGCTTCCATGCAGCTTTAAACATTCTCAAGCTGCATTCGAAGGGGGTTCACTGGACAAGGCCTTATACAAATAGTCATAGTTACCGCCCTCTCTCAAGACAATTCTTAGTATAACGGTACCAATCATTGAAATTGTCGCACAGTCGTTCTTCTCGCTCAATGAATGTCTTGAACGCAGTACTTAAAGTGTTGCTTATTATCGGGTTGAGCCATTTCTACAGAAAAGTTCAATTAATTAGTATTTTCGATAATACATTTTTCAAGAAAATAAAAATACCAGGTTATTTTCTTATAACCATAAATTTTCCTTGAAATCCTTAGAAACACTTATTGCATAAACTCATCACATCAGTGATCTGCTGTAATGAAGTTATTCACATGCGTAACTTGTCGAACAATTAATTGAAAACCATTTCATTTCTAGTCTTTATGGGGATTTACATTGCCTAAAATCTAGTTGCATTGTAAAAATGTTCATTCCCATCTTAAGCATTGAGATTATAGGTCTCACTATAATACCCCTACTTAATTTAATAAGTCGTCTAATCTAAAAAACGTCAAACTTGTCCATGTGAGGTCTCACTCAATCATGAAGGTTTTCTGTCCATTACAATTTTGTCCAAGTTCTCACATGACATAAATTGCAACTTTAAGTGTTTGTCAATTAGATGGCATTCGACTTAAGTTTTAAGGGTACTTGTATTTTGATGTGTGGAATCAAAATTATGTATGGAGAAGCATGCATACAACTCCATAGCATATGTTTAATAATAAAAAACTTTTATTAACTTTTTAGGGCAAGATTAAATAAACAAAGTTTTGGTTGAGGCATTGGATGAACCAATTAAAGAAGTACCCTTAATTATCGTCCACAACATACTTTTGCATAAGTCTTTCGACTTAGTGTTTCGGATGTGGAATTAGGGCAAATCAACCTTAAAGTAATTTTGTACTTTTTAAATAGTTATAGGTAACTCCAATTTGACGCACAAGCAAGCTGAGAATTCGGTCAGCGCTGAAGCTTGACCTCCTTCTTTAGTCGGGTTCGACCTGCGACGCGTTAAACTTCCCACACAGTTTGTCAAATTGGATGAGCCTTTTTAACTATTTAGTACTAAAATTATCAATCAACTAAACTATTGTAAATTTAACTCTTCAAAACAATTCATAATTTTTATATTTGATTTAGTCCGTATTATTTTTCTATCCAAAAAAAAATTACCCTTTTGTTTACAACAATTCACATTAATTATATAAACAAAAAACAAGTAATTTCTAATAAAATAATACAACTAAATAATACACACATAACATAACAATTTAATATGTGTTAACAAATAGCCACATGCAAACTTATTTTACAAACCCTATTAATTAATCAATACTAGGTTAAATAGAGCATATATTAACTATGACTTTCACTTGTTTTTCATCTATGTACAAGTGAGCCACAAGCATCGACGAATCGACCGCGTAAGTCATTAGTTAATATACAACCACAAATGTGCACATAAAGATTTCATTAATATTTATTGGAGTCTTCCCCAATTCAAGATTTATCAAAACATTACATGTGATAAAACTTAACAATTTTAATTTATATTTACATCTTAATAATTAAATATATATGAACAACTATAATCCATGCCAAACATGCACGTTTTTATGGATTAAACATAACAATTATTCACGTTGTCACAAAATCGCATACTTGAACACATAAACATAACATGTTAATCACTAGGTTTACTAATAAAGTTAAATTACAAACTAAAACCAAACAAAAATGATTTAAAGGTTCGGCCTAAAAGAATTTTTGGTTCGATTATATAAAACCTAATATTTAACAATTAACAAGTAAACAAATCAGATTCGTTTTCTATGTGTTTTGGTAATTAATTACACATAAATCAAGGCTAATGATGCCACATGATGAATTTTAACCATACATTGACATTACATAATAAATAATAACATCAAAGTAACTGTGGAAGCAGCACAGGGAGGTAAAGAGGATCATATAACATGTAATTAATTAACCAAACATAAACGTATGCGTACCTTGTGATTCTAGCTAAACAAGAATCAAATTCCAAGCAATCAATCTTGATGAACCCTAGTTACAATGAATAACCCCTTACATTTTTGTTATTCGATCCAAGATACAATCAATAGTGTGATTAAATCACGTTCTTGTACACACATACTAATATCAAGTAAACAATATGCTAGTAATAAACACAAAACAATTTTTCTTGACACTCAAAAATTCGATCGACCCACAAGGGTTGTATGCCGATCGGTTTGACACAAAGGAGAAGAGAGAAGACTTTGGGTATTGTATGTGTACAAGAGATCATAATACAATGACCCTAGGCCCTTTATTTATAGTGTGAAAAACTTAGAGAGCAAGTTGGACAAGGATTAGGATACCCTAATCCTTTATCCAATCGGCCCAATCCCAATTGGATTCTAGAACCATCTTTGATCTCTTTAATTCCATCTATAGTCCTTTCCTTTAATTAGTTAACGGTCGTTAGTCATTCTCCGTTAAATACTAACGGTTGTTATATGTTTTGTGTATTTAATAATTAAATATAACCTTTTATAAATAATTATTAAACATTTACTCTTCATACGTAAGTGTGGCAATCCCGTGATCTCGAGTTCGATCCTAACACACCATCTACTAATTTATGTCCATAAACTAACAGTAGTACCATAGTAACATGACGTGGCTCGTGGAAATCACTTGGTGTAGAAGCATTTAAAATGTATTTAGTGTTGAAGATCCAACGAAACACTCCAATACCTATAAACAAACCCGACAAATTTAAAAATTTTAGTACGACTTTTGACTACGATCACAAGCATGTTTAAAGGTGTATCAAGGTAAAAGACCGGACAGTGATAGCGATGTCAGTGCTCCTTGTGACTTCTACACAGCAAAATAATACTAAGCCAATTTTATTACTTCAAGTACTTTGTTTGACATGCATTAATTTTTATTACTATATTGTTTTTTTTTTCGTATCGAATTTCAAATGCAAAAGCCAGCAGTTTGAAGCAGCTTGGATAAAGCACAAAGATGAACCAGACTTATCAAGACGTATTATCTCCTTTATTGACTATGATAGCTGACATAGCAGCTGATCTTGCTGATGCGAGTTATATGATTTGGTTTGAATGAAAACGAGTTTTTAGAACTTGAGAACTCATTAAAATCGAGAAATATGTTTCACAATTCAAGCTTCTTGGCAATTGTGTCATGCTTTGATATATCTGATGTTTAATCATTAATATTACCTCATCAGTAGGAAGAAAGATATAAGCAGGTGCCTTGTTGTTCTAATATGGGTGTGGTTGCGTTGTAATTTCTAAATGATATGTTTTTGCGTGAAATCTATTATTCAACGATAGATCATGAGACACACTCTGTTGAATTGCAACATGAAATAGCCTATCCGATACCAGATTGTATGTGTCAACAACATTAGTTTGTTCTTTTTTCAGTTTTCTAGAGTGAGAGAAACTATAGTGTTCTAAACTGTTATTCACTCAGTCATGCGTATAAATGAGCACGGATGACAGTACAAGACAAATTCAATATATAATTTTGCTTCTCTCTAAGGGTGTTATGTGCATGCACAAGTTGTACCAAATAGATGAACCGTTATTATTTTATAGGGTTGCATGTCGGTAATGCAACGTCTGGTTTGGTTTGCGAGTTTTAATCCAAATGTATGTTTTGCATCTGTATTTTGACTATTTTCTAGTTGTTGATTAGTTAAATCTGATTTTGGTATACTAGTTATTACGTATATATCTGCTTGAGGGTGCTTTAGGAGACTTACAGATAAATAGATTGAACTATGCATCAAACAAATACCCAATCCCGCGTGAGTAGGTATCGGCGGGAAGGTAGAATGTATTGAGAATATACCTCTACTCTAGGTAAACAACGAATAGAAGACTGCTTCCATGATTGAACTATGGACGTCACGTTATCATAATTCAGATATCACAAGGGTTGTCGGCACGTCAACCATGGTTCCTATCAATGCCATGGTTCCTGTCGATGGTTTATAGCCATTGGATTCTGCAATATGTTAATGTTTATCTAAGGACATGTATTTCATTTTGCTCTATAAAGATAATTACTGCCATTTTATGATATTGTTTCTCTAATATGTACACCACCTTTTTGAAGGTCAAAAAATTAGGGCGAGCATCGTTTGGTTTTTCTCGGTTTTTGCGTAAGGGCAGCGAAACCAATGAACAAATATTTGGTGTTTGCTTTTTTAGAAATCATTTTGTTTTGCTTTAAGATTGACTTTTTGTTAATTAATGTTATATTTCAGTTAATCTAATAATGGTTTCTGTTTTTTTAAATGTTTTTTGGTCTTATAGTTAGTAGTTTATTTTACTTTGTTTATTTCTTGATAGCGCAAGTAGGTTTGGTTCCAACTAGGTTTGTCAAGATCAATGATTTGACCAGATTTTGGCCGAGTTTGACCGGATTCGGCTGGGTTTGACTGTGTTTGACAGGATTTGGCCGGGTATGACCGGATTTTGGCCGGACTTAACCGGTTTGACCGGGTTTGATTGGGTTTTGGCCGGGCTTGATTGGGTTTTGGCCGGGCTTGGTTGGGTTTCGCCTGGATTGACTGGGTTTGGCCAGCTCGTTGCACCTCTAACCACACTATTCCCATTGGCCGGGTTTGACCGGATATGGCCAGTTTTGATCGGTCGATTACTTGACATTTGGTTTAAGCTTTAAAGGTTAAATACGATTGAGTATAAACTAAAACTTCTGCAAATTCTTGTACTCGACTCCTGATCAAGAAAACTACTGAATTTCTTTGCAGGCTGAGTCTGCAACTTGCATGTTATTAGTTAGGTGACAAAAGATAATTATAAACTAAAACTTCTGCAAAAATATTTTCATCAAGGCTTATTGCGCTATTCGAATAACAAAAATTATATAGACAACGTAAATGCCAACAGGATCAGGGAGTATCATCCTATCATTACTTCTATAATGCTACACTATTAAAATTATGCTAACTGGTGCTTTTTAAGAAAAAAGTAGTATTAACCTGAACAAAGAATATACAAATTCTCATTAGACAATGTAAATGCCAACAGGATCAGGGAGTATCATCCTATCATTACTTCTATAATGCTACACTATTAAAATTATGCTAACTGGTGCTTTTTAAGAAAAAAGTAGTATTAACCTGAACAAAGAAGACCCGTTTGACTCGGCTTTTAAAATGACCATTATGACCCGGTTTCAATATGAACAGTTATTTAGATTACTTTAGTAAATCTTTGAGTAGCATTAATTGAAGGGAAAGCTACACATCGACACTCCATGTCTACATAACAAAAATATAAGATACTTATAGAGGGTATATAAACAACGAAATAGTATTCCTGTATCATCCTAAAACCCCTTCAAACATCTAAGACAGTCAAAGACCTTGCTTCACCGTGTTGGTTAAGTTGCAGCACAGCAAAGAAATGTGACGAGTCTCAACGTGTGCCATGACTGCTTTGGAAGGTCAGGGGAGACAGGCGCACGAAATCAGGCCATAGGAAAGGTGGGGCCAAGAAAAGGAATGGCTGGAGAAAGAAATAAAAGGACTTAAGTGACCCGCATCACCTCCCATCGATAGCATATGTATAAATAATCGAGAGTTATTGGGTACTTTTACACTACTGCTATCAACAGTGTTAAGTCAGAGGTTTCAAGCTTGACTCAGCAAAGAAACATGTAAAACACCAAAACATACATGACAACAGCTATATAAAGCCACCGCGGCTGCCATGATGTAGGAGAGCAACAATTGTTCAAAAGCTACTCATGTTCTAGACTAGACTGGACAATAGGTACTCGCTAATCAATGTCAATCAACAGCAAAGATTGTGAATAGTGTATCCTAATCGTACTGATTCATTTTCTTTGACTTTGATCTGGCGATATGCTGATGCGCGTGCAATTACAGGAAACCATAATTCCTAGCCAATCTTCCAACATAACACATCTAATAAATATGTATGGCTATGAGGACTTTGGCTCAAGTGGTTTTAGCCATTGGTCTTAAACCAATGGTTATAAGTTTGGCTCGCTTTAATACCCTATAAATGTTTCAAATATATTAAAAGACAAACAAACGGAGCAAAAAACATAGTTTAGGCAGAAAAGTAAACAGCTGCAAACACCAATATGCCATCATGTGCAAAAACACATCTTTATTGAATTGCATGACAGTAAGCCAATTACCAGTGATGCCAAACAATAAACACCTTCATCAGCTTGATCTAGAAACCTTGCAATCAATCTTTTTAATGAATGATAGAATCTGCCTCAACAAGCAAAAGTAGTGTTTCCATATATGACCTCGTGGACAACGTACGTCCCTTTCCATTAATCCCAACACCAATAGTATGCCCAGACAAGGGTTCATAAACTTCAATTCTAGACTCTTTATAATTATCAGCATCCTGCAGCTCCATTACAACTTCACCATTGTTCCTAAACCCCAATACCCTATTGTACAACCACTTACCCTCAACCTTGATAGTATATATCTTAGTAAACTGGTTATTAGCACCATCTTTCCTCGTCCACACACCACAAACCTTCATGTCACCCTCATCATAATACTCAAGTAAACCAAGCGACTCATTCACCTTGGTCACAATTAGATCAGGTGTATGTACTAATCTCTCTGGAAGACACACTTCTCCAAACTTCTCACTCTTCAAATCATACGAAATAATAAAACTAGACATAACTTGATTAACAAAATCAAAATCAATAGCATGGAAATAGATAACCCCGTTTACAAAAGCCTGCATCCACGTCAATGCACACAATTTAAAAGGCGCACCCGTATACACAGTTTTCCAAACACGTGTACTTAACGTAAAAACCTCAACCACCCACGATATTTTATCATCAGTAATCTTAACAAGCTTAGGGTCACTAGTATCAGGACAAACACCAAAACCAACAATATGCCACGCTTTAGGGATAGGGATAACAATACTAACGGATTTCCTAATAGTAGGATTCCAAATAACAGCCATGTGAGTTTTTGAATCTACGTCTCTGTAAAAACCGCAAAAACATAACAGCCCGTCAACGGAACTGAGTGTTAATGTGTTTCTTAAGAAGCTAAGGGACTCCGGGGCGGTTAAGGGAAACTTTTGTTCGGGGAAAGTATTATCATCGATAATCGAAGTATATGTTTGGACATTATCCAACTCGTAACTTACAAGTAGATGATATCGGGGGTTTAAATGATTAATGTGGTAGTTTTTTATGAATTTCGGGTTGTCGATGAAAGACTTCCATTGTTTCGAAACCGATCGGAATTGAATTAGTGATTTGACGGGAAGCCTTTTTATGATTTCTGATTGGATATCGAAAGGTATGTGACCGGACATTTTTCTACTTTTGGACATTTTTCTCCCTGGATGCTTCGTTCTTTATTAGATCAGAGAGTTCCTTAACAAGCTGTAAATCAAAATTAATCACCAAGTGTCAGTAAAACAGTCAGAGAGTCAAGCATGTATAACGGAAGAAACGCATAACATGGATCATAGTAAAAGGTATGCATGGATTCTAACTGTATATAATCCAATTCTAAGTAAAACAAACTTAAAATACTACAAGAAATAATCCTAAATTTGATAGACAAATTATAACAAGAAAATAATCCTAAAAATTGAGACAAAATCATATAAGCCAGGTCGTATGCCTATAAATAAGCTTAAACAAAACCCCAAAGCAAGAGTGAAAACAATAATATCAAATAGAAAACAATAATAACCTAAATAACATAATAATAATAATAATAATAATATCAAATAGAAAACAATATTAACCTAAATAACATAATAATAATAATATCAAATAGTTTGAGGGTGTTTGTTTAAGGTAATTTGTGGCTTTTATAAGTTGAAATTCTAAGAGTTAATTACGAATTTAGTCCTTGTGGTTTACATGCATTCTCATCTTTAGTTCTCTTTCTGAAACTTTTTGCATATTTCGTCAATGTGGTTGCAAAATGTTGCGGCGTCCATCCTTTTCGCCAACGTCTATATTTGTCTACTTTATACATATTCATTATAAAAAAAATCCAAATTCCGTTAATCTCATTAACAGTTTGGGATAATAGGCTTCTTTTTGTTGTTGTTACTTCTAATGTTTTTCTGTCGGATATTCAAAGGCATACATATTTACGTCTAAGCTAGTAGCATATATCACTTAATACTTATGAGTCCTCAACCATCTTCTGAATATGGCCTGGTGTGGTTGATCATAGTAATGAGAAGCTGCTAAATGAAATGCTAACTAAGCTAAGGAGCGCCATATTGCATGACATAAACACATTGAGCCGCTTTTCAGTGGCATGGACTTTGTGTTGTTAGGTTATTTCAAGTGCATCTTTCCGATTCTCTTTAAGTGGTAATGATGATAAATCCGTTCTACTCGTATGAACTGGTTGCACAGATCACTTGAATATATTTGACTGATAAAAAAATAACATCGACACTCTATTTCGCTCATTTGTTGATGTAACTGTTGGGATTTTAAATCTAATTAACCATTAACACGAGTACGCAGCGGCAAGTAAACAGGTATAGAATTCATAATTAACAAGATTAGAGATGTGTACCTTTTAGCAATAAAGGTTACACCGTCTTGAATATACGTGTATGTATAACACCACGCGTAACCACTAGGATCAAAGTATAATCCCTCTACTTCAACACACACAATACGTTCTTTAGCAAACAATTAAGTATGCTAGTACTAGTAGTGATAAGCAATTAAACCACCACGTTCTCGTAGAAATCAACGATTGAAACCCTTGTGGTTTTTCCCTTTGGATCGAACCAACACAAGAACCGAAAACCCTTTTGAGTTTTGGTCGATCGAATAAACAAAAGAGATGGAGAGAGATTTAGGGATTATGTTTTTCCAGGTCTCTCAACAATGAATCCCTTAACCTCTATTTATAGGCTAAATTCCTTGTGCTTGTAAGGAAAACCCTCTCACCTCCTTAATAGGGGTTTATGACCAATTAAAAGGAAAACCGTTACTTTCTTTTTCCTTAAATGCCATATTAATAACTCATTAAATATTTACTTTAACTATTTAACATAAGTTATGCTTATCACATAAATATATTACATTTAATATATTCTTTAATTGTTTTACGTATTAACGCGTGCGTCCCCGTAGGCTCGAATAAATAATCCGGACATATATTAATTTATACTTGGACATATTCCAACAGCTCCCACTTGGACATGTATAAATAACATAATAACATTGGTAAGCGTCTAGCAACACGCCAATGCTCCCAGAAATATCCGAGTGTGGTTTCATAAAGTCACGGATAAATGATTTAGGTATTTACAATCCCTTTGTTTCCGATACCGTGTTAAAAATGGATATGGATCAAGGTCATTCCATTATTTAACGATTCTGTTTCTCGTATATGTAACTAATCAAGATTACCGAAAATCAATGAGACACATCTACATGAGTTTTCGGGTACGGCCATACACACATCTGATTAATTCTACGAGGGGCCCAGTGGCATCATTCTTCAACATTTGAAGGAACAAATTCTTTATTGACTACAAGTGTCATGTCACCATGCTTCATAATCACTTCTGAAATAATCCTTAATAGCTACCTTATTCAGGATAACCAGAACCAAATCAAGAAGGATAATCCACACATGCAAGACCTACTTGCATCTCAAGTCTAAGGATTTTATAAAATCACTTACAAGATTTACTTAATGACGCCGATCCATAAAGTAAGATTCTTGTTAGTTGGGGAAATCCAATATCCATCTTATGAATATCATGTGAGTTTGGTGGACTCATCCTTAATATCTACAATATCACCAATCACTCAGAATTGTCTTAGTTTAACAACATTCCCACATTGTTAATCGACAACGGATTAATTTAGAATAATGAAAATATTATTCATGGATTAAACATGCAAATATAGGACACAATTTAAGATATAAAATAACAAAAATACCAAGTATCATTATCATAAAATAAATTGTTCAAACATCCCTTATCCAAATACTAAACACAGATCTACATGAAACTACTAGCTAAACGAAGTCCCATGCTCCTAGCATGTTGAGTAAGCTTTCCATTTGGTAAAGCCTTCGTAAAAGGATCAGCCAGATTGTCATCTGTGTGAACTTTAAGGAGTTTTATTTCGCCCAGTGCAATACTCTCGCGAACATAATGATATCTCCTATGGTAGTGTCTGGCGCCCCTCTGAACCCCCGGTTCGTTAGCGAAATGTAGTGCGGCTGAATTATCGCAAAACATTTTAATAGGTTCGTTTATTGTTGGTACGATACCAAGCCCTGAAATAAACTTCCTAATCCAAACAGCTTCCATCGCAGCTTCTGAAGCAGCTATGTATTCAGCTTCTGTAGCAGACATTGCAGTAGTACTTTGCTTGGAACTTTTCCAGTCCACTGCGCCTCCATTCAAAATGAAAACATATCCTGTCTGAGATTTTGTATCATCTCTATCAGTCTCAAATCCAGCATCGCAATAGCACTCAACTCGAAGTTCAGCTTCCGGATTTCCACCATAAACCAAAAACATATCTTTAGTATTCCTTAAATACTTAAGAATGGTTTTCACAGCAGTCCAGTGAGGTTCACCAGGATTCTGTTGAAAACGGCTTGTTATATTTTGCGCGAACGCAACATCAGGTCTAGTGCATCTCACTGCATACATAATGGAACCCACAGCCGAAGCATAAGGTACATTTTGCATACGCTTCACCTCTTCAGGTGTTGAAGCACCTTGTGTTTTGTTCAAGTCAAGTCTTTCTTGCATGGGGATGTGACCACGTTTGGAATTATCCATCCTATATCTCTTCAAGATCTTATCCATGTAAGCACTTTGACTAAGTCCAATCAATCGCTTCGACCTATCTCTATAGATTTTGATTCCAAGAATAAATGCTGCTTCCCCTAAATCTTTCATAGCGAAACACTTTCCAAGATAATCCTTTACACTTTGTAAACTTGGAATGTGATTTCCCATGATCAGTTGGAATCAACTAGTGCTCACAGTTTGAACCGAACGAGATTTACTCAAGTTGGAACCGAACTAGTTGTTGTCTATTGGAACCGAACTAGTGAACCGAACGAGAGAACCGAACCAGTTTTGTTCTTTGTCAACCGAACGAGAGAACCGAACTAGGAATCGAACTAGTGCTCACAGTTTAAACCGAACGAGATTTGCTCAAGTTAGAACCGAACTAGTTGTTGTCTATTAGAACCGAACTAGTGAACCGAACGAGAGAACTGAACCAGTTTTGTTCTTTGTCAACCAAACGAGAGAACCAAAGTAGGGAACCAAACTAGATAACTAGTGGACCGAACTAGAGGACCGAACTAGAAGGACCGAACTAGTTTTTTTTTTTTTTTTTTTTTTTTTTTTTTTTTTTGGTTTTTTTTTTTTTTTTTTTTTTTATTTTTATTTTTTATTTTTGTTTTTTTTTTTTTTATTTTTTTTTTTTTTTTTTTTTTTTTTTGTTTTTTTTTTTTTTTTTTTTTTTTTTTTTTTTTTTTTTTTTTTTTTTTTTTTTTTTTTTTTTTTTTTTTTTTTTTTTTTTTTTTTTTTTTTTTTTTTTTTTTTTTTTTTTTTTTTTTTTTTTTTTTTTTTTTTTTTTTTTTTTTTTTTTTATTTTTTTTTTTTTTTTTTTTTTTTTTTTTTTTTTTTTTTTTTTGTTTTTTTTTTTTTTTTTTTTTTTTTTTTTTATTTTTTTTTTTTTTTTTTTTTTTTTTGTTTATTTTTTTTTTTTTTTTTTTTTTTTTTTTTTTTTTTTTTTTTTTTTTTTTTTTTTTTTTTTTTTTTTTTTTTTTTTTTTTTTTTTTTTTTTTTTTATTTTTTTTTTTTTTTTTTTTATTTTTTTTTTTTTTTTTTTTTTTTTTTTTTAGAACGAACGAGTAAGAATCAAACATCATTTTCCAATTAAAACCTACCAACTCATTTCTAAATTATACGGTTTATTTCTTTGACTTGTAAAATCCCGTGAAACAAACACTTGTTTTCCCGGTTTTGTCAAGAATTATAAAATCCCGTGTAGTTTCATTTCAAGACTCAACAATCACATAAAAAACACAATTTCTTTCTACCACCGATCGATCAATTTGTAATCTTTTTGATACCACAATTAACGACTCTTGTCGACAAGCTCACTTCTTCTTGGAGATACAACAACCACCAATGCTTGAAAAACACTTGTATGAGTTCATGGAAAAGCATAATCAACTTTATATGAGAATAAACCACATAGAAGAATGATTCTTGCCTCTGTTGAAAAAGGACCACTTGTTTGGCCTTCAATCACTGAGGATAGAGTACAAGGCTTAAGATAATGTGAACCTGACTCCTGCTGAACCCATTCAAGCTGTTGTTGACATCAAAGCAATAAACAACATTCTTCAAGGCCTTCCAACTGAAATCTATGCTCTTGTGAGTCAACACCGTGTAGCAAAGGATCTTTGGGAGAAGATTAAACTGCTAATGCAAGGAACGTCGTTAACGAAACAAGAACGAGAGGGGGGTGCAAGCTGTATGCATGAATCGATAATTTCACTTACAAGATAGGAGAGTCATATACGAGTACTACTTGAGTTCACTCTGCTACACAATGAATATGAACATCTACAAGATGCCATTAGAGCAATTTCAAGTACCACCGAGGTTTTAAACACTCTTCCTGATGGAATGGGAGCAAATTTTGTTACTGATCGTTAAATGGGTCAAAAACTTGCATACTACCAATGTTGATCAACTTCATGCATACAGGCAACACCACGAAAGACATGCAAATGAAGCTCGTTTGCTGCATGAACGAAACTCTGATCCTCTTGCTTTAGTTCATCTTACCAATATACCTCCGTCAACTAATCATCTCCATTTACCCACTCTCCCGAACTCTCAACTTTCAAATCATGTTATCACCATATCGCTACTTCACAGTTTGTAACACCTTATCAGACTCAACAATTCACAACCAGTCAATCAACACCTCTTTCAATCACTTATCCATCAAATGAGTACCAATCCTCAGTTCACCACAACGTTTATTCTCCACAATCATCCATCCCACAATTGGAATATGCTCCCACAACTTACCAACATCAACAATCTGAATTTTCCCAACCAGACTCCGGTCTAATTGTTCTAGTGTTCCAGAAAGGGGATGATCCAATTGATGCGATCAATCACATGATGTCATTCTTAACTGCTGTTGTCACATCCCGGTATCCTACTACCAACAATCAGCTAAGGACTTCGTCAAACCCTCGTCAACAAGCTACCATCTATGATGGAAAAGTAACTGTGCAACCTGTTCAGGGGAGACAAACTACTTATGCTGCTGGAACAATGAGAAAATACACACCTGGAGCAAGTGGAAGCAACACGGGGAAACAACGGACTGTCATTTGTTACAATTGCAAAGGGGAGGGTCATATTGCCAAGCAGTGTACTAAGCCAAAGAGGAAAAGGGATGAAACATGGTTCAATGATAAAGTGTTGCTGGTTCAAGCTCAAGCAAGTGGTCAAGTTTTAACAGAGGAAGAAATAGCATTTTTGGCAGATCCAGGACTTCCTGACACTCAAACCTCTCAGACTGTCATTACCCACAATGCTGCTTATCAAGCCGATGATCTGGATGCCTATGACTCTGATTGTGATGAACTCAACTCAGCCAAGATTGCTCTCATGGCGAATCTTTCCAGGAATGGCTCAAATGCACTCACTGAGGTACACAATTCAGATAATCTGACATATGATTTAATCAATCAAAGTGAGCAGATAATGACGTCTTCTGATCAGTCTAATGATGTGAATCAGACAGAAACTGAAATAACCAGTGATAGCAATATCATTCCTTATTCTCAGTATCTGAGTGAAACACAACAGGAAACTGTCTAGAATTCTAACTCTTCTGCTCAACAAGATGTCCTGATATTATCTATGTTTGAACAATTAAATACCCAAGTGATGCACTGCACCAATGTTAATCTGGAATATAAAAGTGCCAATAAAGGCGTTGAACTACCGAGTTGACAGATATAAAGAAGAGGTTAAAGATTTGAAAGAAATGCAAAATGTTGAAAACAGTTTTTCAGGATCAAATGATCAGTATGCTGAGATTGTACGTCTTAAGCAAACTCTTTTTGAACAAGTGCAAGAAAAAGATTCTTTAACGAAAACAGTTTCTGAGCTAAAAATGATTTAAAATGGAAGAAAAACAGAAATATTGATAGATAATTTCTTTAGAAAAGAAAATTAAGCAACATGATTAATCTATTTTTCAAAAGAGGTCTATCTGCGCAAACGTGTTTCATCTGATGACTAAAATCCAAAATTTTGTTATGACAATCTACGAACAAGCTATCGTTTTTGAAAAACATTCTATCTGAAGAAAGTTCGGGTTCAAAGCCAAACTTATACGGGAATGTCATTCTTAAAATGGATACTATTGTGATTCCTGATTCTGATGAAACATTAATGCTTTGTGAAGAGAGTCGTTTAAAAATGCTTTTGAAATAACAAGATCCATTAGTTGTAAAACATAAAGTGAACACTAAACCTTAATTATGCATTCCATAATAACAGATTTACAACAAACGATTTGTTCGACAATCTGATTTATATAGTGAACATGCCTATTGGAAAGCGACTTCGGTCCCAGCTTTAGACCCATCTCATTCTTCCACAACCATCAAAGTTGAGGTTCCAAAAGAACTTCCAAAAGTAAGTATGGTGTATACTAGCTTGAAAGAGCTCAAACGCTATCTTACTGGCTTTGATCTGGTTGTCAAAGAAAGAACCACTGCCACAGCTATCACTGAGGGCACGTGGGGGTTTGAACATACAAAGGCTTGTTTTCGAGATGAAATCATTCCGTTTATAAAAGAATTAAAAGATATCTTCAATAACTTCAATCAATACTGGTTGAAGAACTTGTCGATGTCCAAAAGTCTTTTATCAAATGGAACAGTCCTGTCGACAACAATCGCTTGGAGTCCAGAACTTTTTGGAGTTAAACTGAATAAAGTTTGAGTGAAAAAGAACACTTCTTGGCAACAAGCCATTGAAAATGATTTGTAAAAATGTTGTGAATTTGTCTGTGAATGATGGTTATGAAACTGTGAATGAATGTCAAAAGTGTCTCGAACTCAAGACTGAGCTTCTCAACAAAAAGGATTTTGTTGATAAAGAAACTTACGATAAACTTTGTAAGAGTTTTTACGACTCTGAAAAACATTGCATTCACTTTGAAGCTGATTCTCAACTTAATCAAAAAAATTTTCAACAGAGAAAACAAGTGTGTTAAATCAAAAATGCTCCAAGTTTTTTACTCATTGTTGAATTAATAGTGAATTACAGAGCTCAGTCCTCAAGCAAAGACACAGTCATTTCAATTGAAAAGAGCAAATTAAGTCCTTAAAAATAAATGTCGATGATATTAAGTCAAAATGGTCATGTTGAAAAGTGAGACTCTAACATTGAATTGAACATAGAGTACAAAAACTTGTTGCTGAGAATGAGCATTTGAAACAAACTTATAAGCAACTTTATGACTCGATTAAACCAAAACGTTGTTCAATCAAAGAACAATGTGATGCTTAATCAAAAAGTCAATCATAAAGACTGGGGAAATTTCTGATTTAAAATGCAAAACTTCAGGAACAAGGGTTTGGTCGATTGCAGCCCTAAAAAAAGAGTTAAGGAAACTGTAAAAGGAAAAACCGTTAGATAAGAGGCTATTAAGACCCACTCTGTTGATCCAAAAGTGTCTAAGGATAATATGGAACCAATCACGCCCAAATTGTTGAATAAAAGGACTGCTCACTCCTCTTATATTAAGCACACTCAGGAAGAAGCTTTGGTCCTTAAGGAAAAATATAGTCGAACATGTAAAACGAATTATCCTCAAGATTCACTTTTAGAGTCTGCCTTTAGGTATACCAAAGTCATTCAGGATTTGCTTTCACACATAAGTAGGACTTGCCCTAGCATCAACAATTTTGATCCTCAATTAGTTGCGGTCACACCAAGGAAAAAGGACAAGAAAGTTAGGTTTGCTGAATCACTCACATCCACAGAAAACACAAAAACAGACTCGACCTCAACTAGTTTCTTAACAAGCGTGTGTTGCAATTCTACAAGAGTAAACTTTCCTACTAGTGTGCTACCGGATCACAGCCTCAGGCATACCGCACTATAGGATTCAGCAAACACCAAGTAGTAATTCGAAGAATAAAGTAGAAGCTCACCCTAGGAACGTTAAATCTAGTTTGAATAAAAGGAATGGCACTGTTAAAGTTAATGGATCTGCTCGTGCAGAATTCAAGAAACATGAAAAATTCCAATATATTGTCTGTATTAACGGTGATGATTGCATGTCTTCTGATAATTTGTGTGTTTCTAATTCTATGAATGATGTGAAATTTCATGCTAAATCTAAGAAGAGAAAATCTAAGAAAGAGATTTGGAAACCAACAGGAAAAGTGTTCAATAAGATGGGATATATTTGGAGACCTACCGGTCGGACCTACCCTATTGTAGAAAATGCGTGCCCGATTAAGCTAGGATTACCACTACGTAATGAAGTGTCCTTCCTAGGAAAACCAATAGTTCTAGAAATCTAATCGACCAAACCTGTGGTAAATATGGTATACTCAAGGAAACCTAGGAAGAATAAGAATACTGATCCGTTAGCAAAACTAAGTTTATAAAACCATGTCCTGCTAACAAACAAACCCAAGTTAAATCGCTTGGGGAACCCACAAAAACCAATATGTCCAGATCTACTTCTCTTTAATGTATGCAGGTTGTCCAAATCGGCCTCTGTATTTGACTCCTGTATAGCTCGAATACATGACCGGGAGATCGCTCTCAGCTCACCAATTTTTATTATAAATTCTTGGGTACAGTCAAATTCAGAAATGATCAAGTTGCAAAGATAATGGGATATGGAGATTATCAGATAGGGAATGTCACTAATTTCAAGGGTTTATTATGTTGCAGGACTTGGGCATAATCTATTTTCTGTGGGACAATCTATGATTCCAATCTTGAGTTGCTTTTCGTCAACACCACTTGCTTCATTCGCAATCTCGAAGGTGTTGATTTATTGACGATCTCGAGGGATAAACTTTAAACAACTCTCACTTGGGAATATGATGGCATCCTCTCCCATTATCTATTGTCAAAGGCGTCGTAAACCAAGTCCTTTTATGGCATCGCGTCTATCTCACTGAACTTTGGTGCAATCAACAACTTGCAAGACATGACTTTTCGAGGTCTCCACTAAGCTTAATTTTGAAAAGGATCATTATGTTCTGCATGTGCATTAGGCAAAAGTTCAAAGAAACCCCACAAACCTAAATCTGAGGACACCAATCAAGAAAAACTCTATCTGTTGCATATGGATCTGTGTGGGCCAATGCGTGTCGCGAGTGTCAATGGAAAGAAGTACATCCTCGTTATTGTCGACGACTACTCTCGATTTACATGGGTAAAATGTTTGCGATCAAAAGATGAGGCTCCAGCTTTTATTATCAACTTTTTGAAGATGATCCAAGTAGGCTTATAAAGAAACCTTCATCGCATAAGAACAGATAATTGGAACTGATCTTGTAATCAGACATTGCGTGAATATTATGAGAAGGTTGGCATCTCTCATGAAACATCAGTTGCACGCTCTCCACAGCAAAACGGTGTTGTTGAAAGACGAAATCGTACGCTAATTGAAGCAGCCCGCACTATGTTAATTTATGCAAAAGCTCCTTTATTTCTATGGGCCGAAGCGGTTGCCACAGCCTGTTATACCCAAAATCGTTCCATGATACGTCGTCGTCACGGTAAAACACCATACGAGCTTTTACACGACAAACCTCCCGATCTATCGTATCTACATGTGTTTGGTGCACTCTGCTACCCAACGAATGATAGCGAGAATTTGGGCAAGTTACAACCGAAGGCTGACATTGGTATTTTCATTGGATATGCACCCACGAAGAAAGCATTCTGAATTTACAACAGCCCGCCCCGCGACGGATAGTTTAAATCTTCCAACTAACCGAACCGAACCGCCCCGTGAACACCCCTAACATGTATAAATAACATTGGTAAGCGTCTAGCAACACGCCAATGCTCCCAGAAATATCCGAGTGTGGTTTCATAAAGTCACAGATAAATGATTTAGGTATTTACAATCCCTTTGTTTCTGACACCGTGTTAAAAATGGATATGGATCAAAATCATTCCATTGTTTAACGATTTTGTTTCTCGTATATGTAACTAATCAAGATTACCGAAAATCAATAAGACACATCTACATGAGTTTTCGGGTACGGCCATACACACATCTGATTAATTCTACGAGGGGCCCAGTGGCATCATTCTTCAACATTTGAAGGAACAAATTCTTTATTGACTACAAGTGTCATGTCACCATGCTTCATAATCACTTCTGAAATAATCCTTAATAGCTACCTTATTCAGAATAACTAGAACCAAATCAAGAAGGATAATCCACACATGCAAGACCTACTTGCATCTCAAGTCTAAGGATTTAGTAAATAAAATCACTTACAAGATTCACTTAATGACGTCGATCCATAAAGTGATATTCTTGTGATGGGGAAATCCAATATTCATCTTATGAATATCATGTGAGTTTGGTGGACTCATCCTTAATATCTCCAATATCACCAATCACTCAGAATTGTCTTAGTTTGGTGGATTAATTTAGAATAATAACTATTATTATTCATGGATTTAAACATGCAAATATAGGACACAATTTAAGATATATATATAACAAAAATACCAAGTATCATTATCATAAAATAAAATTGTTCAAACATCCCTTATCCAAATACTAAACACAGATCTACATGAAACTACTAGCTAAACGAAGTCTCATGCTCTTAGCATGTTGAGTAAGCTTTCTTTTCAGTAAAGCCTTCATAAAAGGATATGCTAGATTGTATTCTGTGTGAACTTTAAGAAGGTTACTTCTATGGTAGTGTCTGGCGCCCATCTGAACCCCTGGTTCGTTGGCGATAAGAAGTGTAGCTGAATTGTCGCAAAACATCCTAATAGGTTCGTTTATTGTTGGTACTATAGCAAGCCTTAAAATAAACTTCCTAAGACAAACAGCTTTCATCTCTGCTTCTTAAGCAGCTATGTAATTCAGCTTATGTAGCTGGCTTTTAGTAGTACTTCACTTGGAGCTTTTCAAGTCTACTGCGCTTCCGTTCAAAAACAAAACGTATCATGTCAGAGATTTCATATCATCTATATCGGTCTCAAATCCAGAATTGCAATAGCAATCAACTCGAAGTTCAGCTTCCGGATTTCCACCATAAACCATGAACATATCTTTAGTATTTCTTAAACACTTAAGAATATTTTTCACAACAGTCTAGTAACTTTCACCAGGATTCTGTTAAAACCGGCTTGTAATATTTTGCGTGAACGAAACATCAGGTCTAGTGCATCTAACCGCATTTTTCATGCGATTCACCTCTTCAAGTGTTGAAGCACCTTGTGTTTTGTTCAAGTCAAGTCTTTCTTGCATGGGGATTTGATCACGCTTGGAATTATCCATCCTATATCTCTTCAAGATCTTATCCATGTAAGCACTTTGACTAAGTCCAATTAATCGCTTCGACCTATCTCTATAGATTTTGATTCCAAGAATAAATGTTGCTTCCCCTAAATCTTTCATAGCGAAAACACTTTCCAAGATAATCCTTTACACTTTGTAAACTTGGAATGTGATTTCCCATGATTATTATGTCATCGACATATAAGATGAGGAATGTAACATTACTCCCACTAGCCTTTTGATATACACATGGCTCATCAAGATTTTGAGTAAATCCAAACCTTTTGATTTCCTCATCAAATCTTTTATTCTAGCTTCTTGATGCTTGCTTAAGACCATAAATGGATCTTTGAAGCTTGCATACTTTTCTGGGATGATTAGGATCAACAAAACCTTCAGGTTGTACCATATAAATGTCTTCATCAAGATGACCATTTAAGAAGGCAGTTTTGACATCCATTTGCCATATCTCATAATCATAGAACGCCGCTATAGATATGAGAATCCTAATAGCCCTAATGTCAGCGACGGGTGAGAACGTTTCTTCATAATCAACCCCGTAGAGTTGAGTATAACCCTTTGCTACAAGACGAGCTTTATAGGTGTGTACATTGCCATCCATGTCAGTCTTTATCTTAAAAAGCCACTTACTCCCTACAGTCTTACAATTAGGAGGAAGATCGACCAAGACCCATACCATATTATCTATCATGGATTGCATTTCCGCATTCATAGCATCGATCCACTTGTCAGACTCTGAATCTAACATAGCAGCTTTATAGCTAGTGGGTTCATTAAGATCCCCTAGACTATGCTCCTCTACCTCTACATTTAGACATAAGCGTTCTGGAGCTATCAAACTAGAGGACCGAACGATAGGATCGAACTAGAGGACCGAACGATAGGATCGAACTAGTGGACCGAACGACAGGACCGAACTAGTGGACCGAACGAGAGGACCGAACCAGTGAAAAACAAATTTAGTTTAAACTTAACAAACTCAATTTTAAATTATACGGTTATTTCTTTGACTTGTAAAATCCCGTGAAACAAACACTTGTCTTCCCGGTTTTGTCAAGAATTGTAAAATCCCGTGTAGTTTTAATTCAAGACTCAACAATCACGTAACCAAAACACAATTCTTTCTACCCACCGATCGATCAATTTGTAATCTTTTGATATCACAATGACGTCTCTTGCTGATAAATCACTTCTCTCTGGAGGAGACAACAAACCACCGATGCTTGAAAAACACTTGTATGATTCATGGAAAAGCAGAATGGAACTTTATATGATGAATAGACCACCATGGGACGAATGATACTTGCATCTGTTAAAAAGGGCCACTTGGTTTGGCCTTCATCATGAGGATGGAGTAACGAGGCTTAAGGAAATGTGAACTAACTCCAAGCCTTAAGCCATTCAAGCAGATTGCGATATCAAAGCTATAAACATCATTCTCCAAGGCCTACCAACTGAAATCTATGCTCTTGTGAGTCAACATCGTGTACCAAAGGATCTTTGGGAGAAGATTAAACTGCTGATGCAAGGAACGTCATTAACCAACAAGAACGTGAGGCAAGCTGTATGATAATTTGATAAGTTTCACTACAAGAAATGTAGAGACGTTACATGAGTACTACTTGAGGTTCACTCTGTTACTCAATGATATGAACATTTACAAGATGCCATTGGAGCAGTTTCAAGTGAACACCAAGTTCTTAAACACTCTTCCTGATGAATGGAGTAAATTTGTTACTGATGTTAAACTGGTTAAAGACTTGCACACTACCAATGTTGATCAGCTTCATGCTCACCTACAACAACATGAACGACATGCAAATGAAGTTCGTTTGATGCATGAACGCAACCCCGATCCTCTTGCTTTAGTTGCATCTCATCAGTTAACTCAGCCAGCTTATCAATCTCATCTACACACTTACCCACAGTCTCTATCTCAACATCACGTTTCACCATATCAGTCTTCACAGTTTGTTACACCTTATCAACATCAACAATTCTCAACCAATCAATCAACACCTCTTTCAATTACTTATCCAACAAATGAGTATCAATCCACCGTTCACCACAACGTTTATTCTCAACAACCATCAATCCCACAATTGGAATATGCTCCCACAACCTATTGGTATGTGTTTAATTACACATACCTTTTACCTTTAAAAACGAGCTAAAATAACCAAAAACGGACTTAAAATGCCAAATATACGCTTGTTTTGCTAATTGTATTGTGCAGGAACGGATATTTAAGAAAAGGACGAAAAACGAAGCCAAAACGACAAAACCGGACTCGGAATGGAAAAGCAGATAAAGACAAAGTCAAAGTCCAAGCCCAAGCCTGAAAAAGTCAACAAAAAGTCAACCCAAGTCAACCCCGAAGCCAAAAGTCAAGAAAAGCAAGTTTAGGGACTAAACTTGTAAAATCCCTAAACTTGTTTAAAGAGAAAAAGAAGAGAAATGAAGACAAGGGCTTAAACTGCCAATATGCCAAAGTTATACCCCAAGGGGCAAAGCTGCCAAAGTCCCATTCTTACACACCACAAGGACCATGGGTGCAATATGACTTATCACTTTGAGGGGTTAAAAGTGCCAACCCCACAAACTTCACCCCCAACGTTCAAAATCACTGTTTATCTTCCCAAGTGGTTTCCCGCCAAAATCCCTAACCCCACAAACCTGCCATTGTTTGACTTCCCACAATGCTCCAAAAACCTCACTATCTATAACCCCACACCCCCACATGGGATTGCCATGTTGGCAATCCAAACCCCCACCAAAAAGTCATCAAGGGTTTATAAGTTTCGGCTTGGGCATCAAGAAAAATGGAGGGCCAGGATTTGCTTGACTTTGCACTCTCACAACAAACACACTACACTTCTTGTGTCTACAAAGAAGCACAAAGGCAAGAAGACAAAGAGAGGACATAAGCCCTAGTCGTTTTTACTATTTAAACAATGTAAAGCCATTGTGGCTAGTATGTAGTTTTTAGGAGTTCAAGTGTAGTATTTAAAATAGTTTTAAGTATTTTTAAGCTAAAAGTTTTCATGTACTTTTAATTCAATTCTTAATGAAAATTCAGTAAGTTTTATAATTGTGTTCTAAGCTTCATGTGTTTCTTTAAATCTTTAAAGCTCTCAATATAAGCTATTCACAAAACCTGTTCAACATTTTTTTATAAAGTTAAGAGAAATTACAAAAAACAAAGGTACTGTTGGATTGAAACAAGCATGGATGAATGAGCTATTTTGGATGGCTTATTGGGTTATGGCTTAGTTTTAGCTTATTTATAAGCTTGGGGTAGGAATTTAGAGCTTATTAGGTCTCCAAAAACCCCTGTTTTGAGCAAGGGGTAAAGGTACCTTTTCTTTTAAATTTAGCTTATTACTGTAGCATTAGCTTATTTCTTAGCTTATTACTGTTTAGTTGTGCTTATTAGTGTTTATTAATATCTAGGTATGCTATTTAATGCTTTTCCTTTCATTTCTATGCACTTTGTTTGAAAACTGTCAAAAATAAGCTTAAACTGTCACTAGCTTATTGTCATTTAAAGTGCTTATTTGTCTTTCTTTTTATCTTTTTAATGTCCTAAATTGCATAAGTAGTCTTAGTGTTTGAAAAAATTCAGTTTAACTTAGCTTTTATAGGTTTGAAAGTCACTTTTCATAAATTAAGGGGGTGTTTGGGTTAACAAAGAAAACGGGTCAAAACAAGTTTTTGGTATGGGTTGTGGTCTCAAAGTAGTTTTAGCTTAAGTATTAAGCTGGTTTAAAGCTGTTTTTAAAAGTTTTCAAGTTTGAAAATTGTTTTTCCAAGTTTTTTTTAAGCCACCTTTGAAACTGACTTTTCCTAAAAGAAGTTACAAGTGCTTATTTAGATAAGCACTTGGAACTTTGAGTTTTAGTTCAAAAGAGCTTTGTTTTTGTGTGTTTAAAAGCTGTCACAAGTCACCTTTGGTCATTTGACTTGGTAAGTCAAACCACCCAAGTTTTTAAGTAGCAGTTTTAAAAAAACTAAAAAGCCTTTTTCACTATTAAAAATCAGCAGGTTTAAATGAGTTTTAGCTTCTTAAAATTGGTGCACAAGTTCTCTTCCTAGTGTTATTTAGCTGTTTTAACTTATCTTTCAAATTTGAGCTTATTTGACAGCTTAAAATAAGCTGTCAAATTAGCCCCTTGTGTTAGCACTAAGTCTCCCCTGGTGCTAGGGGGTGGACTTTAAGCCCTTGCATTTTAGCTTTTTAGTGTGCTCAAGTTCAAGCATTTAGCTTATTTTGAGAGCCCATAAGCTCTTTGATAAGCACTTTCAAGTTTCAGCCCTTAAAAAGCTCATTTGATGGCTTATTTTTAAGCTCAAATTAGCCCTCTTCACTGTTTTGCCTAGTTATAGTGTAGGGACTGCTTATTGTTCTTTTAGGCTTATTCAGCTTATTTCATAAGCTAATTTTTGCTCCTAATAGCTTTTTAGGTTTGTGTGATAAGCTGTGTTTGCTTGTTTTACTTTTTCCTTGGCTTAATTTGTGCACACAGCCCAAAACTTAAGCCCTTTTAGCCCTTTAAGCTTGTTTTAGTTTCTGTCCAACTTAAGCTCTTCTTTAAGCTTATTTAGTTTTAATTTCTAGCTTTTTAGTGCTTATCTAGGTTAGTTTAGGTTCTTTTAGCCTATTTGTCCAAAGGTTAGCTTGGTAGCTTAAATGTCCAAAAATCCAAAGGACTTAGCTTTTTAAGCTGTTAAGCTTGTTTTTAGGCATTCTGTCGTTTTAAAAGCTAATTTTTAGCTTATTTATAGCTTTTCAAAAAAAGTTGTAGTTGAGAAAGTTGTTAAGCCCCACGAGCTTAACAACTTTGCTTTACAAAGTTTTTCCAAAAAAAAAAGAAAGGAGACAAGGGGTGACCCGGGTGAGCAAGACTCGAACCCGGGTCTCAACCCTCGTACACCTCTCTTTTGTACACACACATACCGCTGCGCCCTTGGGACTTTTCTGTTATAGTCCCAAGGGCTTTGGTATTTAAGGTGGTTTTGGCCTTATAAGTGTATAAGCTGTTTACAGCTTATTTGGGGCTTATTTATTAAGCCAATTTTGTGTTTCTTATTTTTCGTAGGATAGTTATAGGGTAAAGTATTTTTAGTAAAATTTTCAGAATTTTTCGAAGTCATTTAGTATTTTTTACAATTTAATTTAGTTAAAAGTTTTAAAAATTCATAAAAAATACAAAAATTATCAAAAAAATATTTTTCTTTTTTAGAAAATTTTCTTTAGTCATCTAGTTTGTAGGAAAAATATAAAACTTTTCGTAGGGTCATTTTTACACAAACTGTTTTACTTTTAAAGAACGTTTCCGGGGTGCGGGATTTTGTCTTGACTCGTTTTTGGGTCAAACGACCTCCGTTTTCGGTCTAGTCTTTTTCATTCTTCGTTATTTGTTCCCTAGAGTAGTTTAGAAGTGAAAATTTCTTCGTAGGGTTAATTTTGAAGATTTTAGGTTTTTCCCCCTTTGTTCGGGATTCGTGCTCTCGTTTTCTAGCTTAATTTCTTAATTTTTAGGTTTTTCTTAAACGTTTTTGTTTGATATTGTTTAATTTAACTTTCCACACTCCCAAATCATTTTTCTCATTCAAACTCCAATCTTTCGACTGTATCGATTTTCCAGCACAGCCTCGTTGGGGATAAACGACCCGGGAACATTCTATACTGCTCTCGGTTTTATTGATTCTGCTTTTAGACTAGCCTTACTATATATATTTTATATTTTATATTTTAAGGTGTAGTTTAACACCGATCATTCGTCTAGGTTAAATGCTGCCATGTATGATTTTAAAGCTTGTGTTAATAATATTGAGGTGATGGATATCAACTCTTAGAGATTGCATTACACATGGAATCAGAAACCCAGAGGTGGGAGAGGGATCTTAAAGAAGTTAGATCAGATTATAGGAAATGTGGATTTTGTTGACTCATATCCTGGTGCGTACGGTATCTTTTAACCCTACAGGATATCGGACCACTCTCTCGCGGTTCTCAAAATTCCAACTCTTACTATACAGAAACCGAAACCATTCAAGTTCTTTAACTTCTTGACTCTCAAAAGCAACTTTCTTGAGTTGGTAGAGGCTCAGTGGAGTAATGTGGTGGAAGGGCATAATATGTTCCAAGTGGTTATGATGCGGTCGTCGTAAGACTTCTACACGAAGTTTTACAACTCCCTAGGCAGAGTAACTAATCGTTGTAGTAGTAGTATAGGCAAGACTCGGGGGTTGTTATCCTTCTCTAGGGGAATAGGTTGGGAAGGCTTGATCACGGTCTAAGAGAATTCTAAGGGTTAAGGGAAGATTCTTTTTGTGTTTTTATATTTTATGAAAGCAGATAAAATCATATATTGGAGAGGTGGTTGGTTTTAGCTATTAAACTAAATATTAACTAAGCTACTGGTGATAACAATATAGTAAAAGACTGTATTTATTTAATTATGTATTACTCCCTAGATTGCTTCTCCTAGTGTTGTTGCTTTGTCACACTTGTGATGATCTATGTAATTATTTCCTAAGTCATGAACGAATTACACGAACCCGCCGTCTATTTAATATTCCGTTAAGGCAACGCACAAGTAAGGTAGTATGAAGACTATTACAAGGCCCCTAAGAGTATATTAAACGCATTTGAAATATATTAAGAGTGGATTAACCATATAAGGGGCAAGGTAGTGTGAAGACTATTACCCGATGGTATCCTTTCTATACAATCATGTTTTCCCAGACATATCAACAACGATATAGACAAAAGTTGGTTTTCTAAGACCTAACATGCATATCCATCACAAGAAG
>BQNB010006447.1:66887-97475 GCA_026074375.1 Tanacetum coccineum | reverse complement strand
AGATATTTTCATATAAAAATATCTAAGAAATCACAAATATCTAAATTTCTATCTTTTTTCTCTCATCTCTCTCTTCTCTTTCTCTCTCTCTTTTCGATCCTCTCTCTCTCTCTAGTTTCTTAGTTATTGATTCGTGTTATGAAGTGAAGTATTAATCGGGAACCAACAAGTTGTAACTCTGGTTTGATTAAACTCTACTAATTATCCAACAGGATTAGTTACTTGTTAACTAAGCCCGGATGGGGTTTAGAAAAGCAATTGGGTCATTCGAATGGGCCTTGATAGATTATTGGGCACAAATGGGTCAAAATATGAAATTTAGCCCAAACCGCCGCTAGGCAGAATGCCAACTCGCCGTTAGGAGAATTGAGCAAACCGCCGCGAAATATTCGACCAAACCGCCGAGAGACGGCGGTTTACCTGATGGATTAAAATAATAGAAAAATTATAGCAACCCGCTGTTTAGACAACCCGCCGTTAGACAACCCGCCATAAGGCAACCCGCTGTTTTCAACCCGCCGTATGACAACTCGCTGTTGTCAACCCGCCGTTTAGGCAACTCGCTGTTTTTGGCAACCCGCTGGTTAGGCAACCCGCTGGTTAGGCAACCCGCTGGTTAGGACCAGCGGGTTGAGAATTTTATTAAAACTAATAAAATAAACAACTCGCCATCAAGAAACGTACGCAACTCGCCATTAAGAAACTTGGGCGAATCATTCATTTTTGTTTGAGATATAAAACCACACATCAAAACACATTAATATATGCCTTATGAACACTTCCCAGTAACTAAGTCGCATCTTTCAACACTACATTGGCATTTAAGGCTAAAACGACCCTAAATCTATTTTTTCTACACTTTACAATGTGTATTCGATCGATTCCTTTGATATACACATATAATAAATGATATAGATAAAGGATCTATGATTACCTTTGCGAAAAACCCTCGAAAACGGCGATTTGAGAAATCGTTCTTGGCGGCGAGTTGCGTGAAAGAGAGAGAGATTTTTTTGACTTTGACCGATTTTTGAAACTTTTGACCAAATGGCAACTCGCCGCCTATTTATACTCCTAAGTTACATACTTGGCAGATTTGGTCCCTTTGGTTTCCATCTTCTTTTATTTCTTGTTTTAAGTATTTCTAAGGCATTAGCATTACAATTAGTAATTGGCCAACGTTAGTCCCTTATTGTTAATAAGGCAAGGAAACAAAGAGCAAATGCTTTTTATACCCTAAACTATTACAAAACAATAGATAACGTTTTGGACCTTTAGTTAAAAAATTAATTACGCCTCTTCAAATAATTTAACCATTAGAATACAACAACCATCAAGATTAGACTTTATAATTCAGAGGCTGGTCTGGTGGATATTATTACTATTGGTATCCCTTCACTTACGGGGGATGGGTTTACCAAAGAAACAATCCATATTGAGTATGAATGGAGGCAGCCCAGGTGTGATATATGTAAGATATTTGGTCATGTTCATGACCATTGCCCTAAGGTGAGTCCTCCTATTGTCACTACTTCTAATGATGTTACTCCTACTGTTGAGAAGACTGGTGATGGTTTCCAAATGGTAGGTAATAAGAAGAAGAGGAGGGGTAAGTCCAAGTCTAATTATGATGGTCACTTTGTTGGTCCTTTGGTTAAATAAAATGTTAGGTATGAGCCAAAGGCGACTAATAGTGGACCAAAAAAGGGAGCTACTAATGTGGGTAATGCATCTAAATCGTCGTCTATGTTGAAATCTACTAGTACTTCTTCTAAGAAAGATAATATAACCACGTCTAATTCTTATTTTGCTTTGGAGAATGAAGAAGAAGAAGACGAAGAACATGTGGAAAATATGTATGATGAATTGGCTAACTTATTTCCAAATTTAAAAACAGGTGAAAGTTTATCTTTCACGGCTGCTGCTGGTTAGCTTGTTTAGTTGAGTCATTTATTCTAGTTGCATTTATCTGTCTCTAGAGTTGTAAGTGCTTATGGCTTGTCATAAGAACTAGTTTTAGGTGTTTATCAAGCTGTTTAGCTTGAGGTTAATGTGGTACTTCAGCCACATTCCATTTGTACTTAATTTTTTCGATTTTAATATACTTTACCGGGGCAACCCTTTACTCAAAAAAATGATTATATAATACTTGATATTTTCTTCTTTCTTTCTTTCTCTTCGATCTCTTATGACTATCTTCAAGAGCGTCGTTGTTTATTTATATAAGTATTAATTATATAAGTATTAACCATTTCTGATTTCTTATGCTTGTTTATAAAAGCATTACTGTTTAATTTATAAAATTTTATTTTATAAATATTTAAATAATATATATTTTTATTTCTTTTTCAGAGCATCATGGCTGAGCCATTGTCTCCCGATCATGTGTTTGATTTCCCAGAGGACGACCCAGCACTAAACGAAGAAGAGTTTGAGGAGGAGTCGAAAGAAGAGCCGGAAGAAGAACCGGAAGAAGAACCAAAAGAGGAGCTCGAAGACGAGCCTGGGGATGGGCCTGAGGATGTCACTGGAGTGTCACTTATTACTCCACCACCACTATCAGATTCTGAGTTCACTGCTCCTATTGCTGCTGATAGGGCGATGTGGAAGCTACCTTCTGGCAGTACATTCGAGGTAGGAGGACCCTCGTCCGCGTCTTCACTCCCTCACATCTCTTGACTCGTGAGGTTAAGAGGTTGAGATAAGGACTTGAGCCTATCCATAGCAATGTTAGATGTTTAGAGCGGGGTGCGAGGACCCGCCAATCTATCTGAGGATGCTGCAACCCGTACTCGGGTTGACAGCCTTAGTAGGCATATGGATGCCTATGATGTTGATATGGTTCTTATTGAGAGAGATGCTACTAGGACTACTGATCATGTCCTAGCATTAGAGGAGGATAACCATAGGTTGAGGAGACATGTAGATTCTCTAGAGGTTAGTGGCACCTTGGCGACTAGGAGCCGAGACAGGATTGAGAGAGAGTTTGCCAGTCTGCGTGCTTGGGTGACTGAGAGGTTAGGAGGGGGTGCTGTGGAGGCACCCCTCAGTGAGTGTATTGATGTGATGGCAGTTTATGGGGAGTCTCGACCATCTGAGCCGCGAGGACCACCTGATGGCCCCCAGTAGTTTATTTTTATGTTTTCTAGTGTAGGACTTTTGTATCATCACTAAACTGCTAGTGTCAGTTAGTGTCGTTATACTGTCGGGTGTAATTTTGTTCTCTTTTGTAAACACCGCAGCTTATTATAAACTTATCTTATTATTTTAATGAAATTATGTGGCTTAATGAAGTATCATTTGGTTATCATGGTTGTTTATATCCTCATTCTATCTCATTTCTTTATTATCATTATGTATTTCAACCTTGATTATTATGTGGATTCTTATTGAATTGCATATTTGTGTTGTTGATAGAATCATGCCACCTAGGAGATTGAAGCGGAGAGCTATGGAAAGACTTATGAAAAACCAGGTAGCTAAGGCTATTGCCGGATATGAAAGAAACAGAACTAACCCAGAAAATGCTAGAGGAGCCGGTGGGGCTGGAGAATCTAGACTGGAAAATACTGGAGGAGTTAATGCACCAAAAGTGCTTGGATGCTCATACAAGACATTCCTGAATTGCAAGCCTCATTCATTCAGTGGGACTGAGGTATTGTTGGACTAAGTCGCTAGTTTAAGAAGATGGAGTCGTTGTTTGAAATCAGCAAGTGTGCTGAGGAGGACTAGGTTAAGTTTGCTGCTTGTACCCAAGAAGGGCGGGCACTAATGTGGTGGAATGGAAATGTCCATACTTTGGGACTCAGTAATGCCAAAAGAATTCCCTGGAGTGATTTGAAAAGTATGATGACTACTGAATTCTGCCCAAGGACGGAAATTCAAAAAATAGAGTAGGAACTGTGGACGCTTACCCTGAAAGGGGATGCCATTGAAGGATATAATAATCGTTTTCATGAACTAGCATCGATGTGTCCTGATTTGGTTACGCCTAAAAGAAAGAAGATTGAACGTTATGTTTGGGGACTCCCTGAGAGAGTCAAAGCGAATATCACATCTTTCAAGCCTGCAAGTCTTCATGAAGCTATAAATATGGCTTGTGAGTTGGTTGAACAAGCAATTCAAGCTAAGGCCACAAGAATTAGGAAAGCAACAAAATAAAATGGGAAGATCACCAACGAAACCATAACAACCGCAACATCAATACCCATCATCAATAGCAAAACAAAAGGCAATAAGCTGCTAAAGCTTATGTGGCAGCCCCAGCTGGGGCTAAATGATATGCTAGAAATTTACCGTTATGCAATAAGTGCAAGGCGCACCATTACGATGCGTGTCCTCCTAGGTGTGGTAAATGCCAAAGAGTTGGTCATCATGAAAAATACTGTCAAGCTAGGGCTCCAGCAAGAGGCGGTAACTCTCTGCAGAATGTGACCTGCTATGGTTGTAGAGAGAAGGGACACTATAAGGACAAGTGTCCTAATAGAAGGGATCAGCCAAATAAGGGTGCTCGTGGAAGAGCATATGTAATGAGGACAGAAGAACCTCAGAGTATTCGCCTCCATTATCTGTCCTCAAACACTTGATCTTCGTTTCAGAATCAAGTTCAACCCGCACTTTATAAACTTTGAAAACTTCAAACACATCAGATTTCTTCTTGATTGGGTACACCCAACATCTCCTGGAATAATCATCAATAAATGATATAAAATATTTTGCTCCTCCTGGGGACTGAACCGGTGCTTGCCACACATCAGAGTGAACCAATTCTAAAACATAAACACTTCTAGAATTTGATGCCTTGAATTTCAAACGATGCTGCTTGCTGATAACACAATACTCACAGAAAGGTAAAGAAACTTTTGTGAGGCAAGGAAGTATCTTCCTATCCACAAGAATCTTCATTCCTTGTTCCGACATATGTCCAAGCTTCTGATGCCATGAAACTGCAACTCTATGACTTAGACTATGTGAAGCAACCGATGCTTCTGCCTCCTCCATTATCTCTCCTTTTAGCTGGCATAAGTTTGCAGCCACCTTTTCTCCTTTCATAAGTACAAGCGCGCCTTTTATAACTTTCATGATCTTGTTTTGTATTTCCACCTTACAACCAAGATCATCCAATTGTCTTAGAGATAATAGATTCTGTTTTAAGCCCTCCACGGTGTCGCACCATCCCGAATATATAAACTGTACCATCATGCATCTTCAAACCGCAAGACACTAGTCCAATTCAATATCTTTATTCAGATCATAATGCAAACTGTACAACAGATCCCCTTCAGAGATTGGTTTATAATTTAGATGAAAAAGGCGTAGTAGGGAGGTGGTGGTGAAGAAAAAAATGAGAAAATAAAGAAGAAGGTTAGAAACCATTCCTCTTCTTCGGTCATACATGATAAGTAAGTCTCCCCGTATCAAACACCATAATATCTGCAAATCTCTTCTTCTGCCTTCATTCGCAAACCTCCCTCGCGCTTACAACACAGAGCGTTACCATCATCAGAAGTGCTAGGCGTAACTTTCCCTGAGTATTTAGGGTATTTTGAACCCTGACAATCTTTTTAAGTGACCCAGCATTCCTACAGTTAAAGCATTTAAACTTATTCTTCTTCTTTCCTTTTTCCAGATTTACCATATTGTGACTATCTATCTTGACTTCTAGACTGTGATAATGTGAGTGCCTAATACTTAACATAACAGTAAACTCTCTATCGGTCCTCGTTCTCTCAAATGGCTTCCCACATTTGAAGCATTTAAAATTATTTTTCTTCTTTCCTGTTTTAGATTTACCATGATTGTGACTCCCACTGGAGCCACGTTCCATTGACCTCCCTCTTGTCACCGTCAAAGCTTCCACCTGTCTTGAACTGGTTTGCCTGTCTTCCCTATTGTTGCGCCTATTTTCTTCTTCCAGAATGGAGGCTGCGACATCATCGAAGACTAGACAATCTGTAAGAACATTACTGGTTAAGTTGATGATGACCTGGTCATATGAGTCAGGTAAACTTTGAAGTAGAATTTCAGCACGTTCTTGTGGATCTATTTTACAATCCAAAGAAGTGAGTTGTGAAAATAGAGTATTGAGATTATTAACGTGCTCCGTCACTGAAGTAGATTCTATCATGCGAAGAGCATAAAGTTTCCTCTTAAGGAAAATTTTATTGTGGAGCGATCTTGCCTCATACAGTCGAGCAAGATGATCACAAATATTCTTTGCAGTCTTCTTCTCCTCTATGCTTGACAAAACTCCATCTGCTAGTGCCAGATGAAGATTTGCTATAGCATTTCCATCCATCTCGTCTCATTTACTGTCATCCGTGACCTCAGCTGGCCTTTCACCAATGGCCGCTAAGCATTTGTCATTTCTAAGGATAGCCTTCATCTTTAATTTCCACAACGAGAAATTATTCCCATTGAATTTTTCGATTTTAAATTTTGTCGCCATTGCTACAATCACAATCAACTTTTGGACCAAACTATTATTTGCTAATAATAGTAACGAACACCTTTTGAGTGGGTATAATTTTTATTTATCTTTTGATGTGGAGGGTCCATTAATTAGTGGCAACCACAGAGCATACGATAAATAATTATACACACACCCAACCTTAGCTCTGATACTACTTGTTGAGAAAAGTGACACCGGACTGAAGCAAAACCGCGACTATAATATGAAATGAATAAAAAGATGACACACGGATTTAACGTGGAAAACCCCAATAGGGTAAAAACCACGGGCAAGGAAAGATACGTTTCACTATGATGGAAATTAGGAATTACACCGTCTCTCTAATTACAAGGACTAACAATATCTCTTGTAATTAGGAGATATACCTAAACTCTCTAATAACCTCACAATACTACTAGGAGAATACACACACTTTGTTATATACTTAAAAGAATGGGATACCAACTGATGTTGTAAACTTCTCTATTTATAGTGTTGGTGAAACACATTTGCTCGATGTGAACACAAAGAAAGTTGGCGTCTACTATGCCTCAATTGTTGACTATCCTCCATATGCATGCATGTGATATGTTAGGCAATTGTAGGCGCCTGATATGCCACCATCCATATGTGACCAAATATATCCACATGCTAATATAACCTTCCTAGAAACTAACCTTTCTAGAAGCAACATATTTTAACAAACACCTATTCCAAGCTTCTTAATTTATAGTTTATATCCAACGATAATATTAACGTTGTTGCTCGTTTAGGTGTTCATGATGTTTTGACTTTTGGTGCCAATATCGACTAGCACGAGGTTTTGGAGAGGAAAATGAGATCGTTAAAACATGTAATTATTCTCCAATACACAATTTTGTTGCTAGCTTCAAGATTTGTGGAGAGTATCTGCATCGACGATAACGACAACAAGGGAAGAAATAGAGAGAATATAACACAACGAAATTAATGATCATAAGAATTCTCAACATAACGAGGGTATAATGGTAAACACATAAAATCCGTCGTGTGCAAAGTAAATTCATCCGTGTAAATATCATCTCCCATGCTAAAATCACAAAGAGTTTACAAAAAAAATTCTACAAAATGATGTGGCATGTTATAATTGGATTCAAATTATTTATCTCTCATCTTTTAATTGGCCAATGATGTACAAATCATCATGCCACATCATTTTATGGACTTTTTTTTGTAAATCATTTGTGGTTTTAACATTTCTCATATAAATATATTAAATCGTATCTTAAAACCAAATTCAAATCCAAATCTTATTTCAAAACCATCTACGTACCAAACGCACCCTAAATCATACTAAAAAAATCTTTTATGTTAGTTTTAACTTAACTTTAAAGGGTAAAAGCCATAAATTACCAACGTACTTTTCAAAATTTCCCGACTTGAATACTTTACTTTTTTATTAACACTGAAACCCACGTACTTTCAAATTTTTAACCGAGTTGAACCAAACGTTTGTACCGTTAGTTATTATGTGGCAACGTTAGTCCATTTAGCTAACGATCGCTTTGCATCGTTAGTCATTTAACAATAATTTTCTTTATATGATTTTTTACATTTTCGCTCGTTTTTTTACGTTTTCGTTTGTTTTTTACGTTTTCGTCTGGTATTTTAAAATTTCGTCTGTTTTTACGTTTTCTTCCGATCTTTTACGTTTTCTGTCCGTTTTTTACGTTTTCGTCTGTTATTTTACTTTTTTTACGTTTTCATATGATTTAAAAAACCGAACGAAGATTTAAAAATACGTGCGAAAGCGTAAAAGAACAAAACGTGCGAAACCGTTTTTTTGTGTTTGTTCTTTTACGCTTTCGAACTTTTTTTTAAATCTTCATTCGTTTTTTTAAATCGTACGAAAACGTAAAATAACAGAAGAAAATGTAAAAAACGTAAAATATAGACGAAATCGTACGAACACGGTTGAAATCGTACGAAAACGTAAAAAAACAGACGAAAACGTAAAAAACGGACGAAAACGTAAAAGATCGGAAGAAAACGTAAAAAAACGGACGAAAACGTAAAAACAGGCGAAATCGTAAAAAAACAGACGAGAACGTAAGAAAATGTACGAAAGTGTAAGAAACCGGACGAATCCGTAAAAAAGGGTGAAAACGAAAAAAACAGACGAAATCGTAAAAATAGACGAAAACGTAAAAAGAGTACGAAAACGTAAAAAACGGACAAAAACGTAAAAAACGAGCGAAAACGTAAAAGTTCATATAAAGAAAATTATTGTTAAAAGACTAACGATGCCAAGCGATCGTTAGTTAAATGAACTAACGTTGTCATATAATAACTAACAGTACAAACGTTTTGTTCAAGTCGGTTAAAAATTTAAAAGTACGTTGGTTTCGATGTTAATAAAAAAATAAATGGTTCAAGTCGAAAAAAATTTAAAAATACTTTGTAATTTATGGATTTTAACCAACTTTAAATTATCCTAATCTTGTTATCTAGTTACAACAAGAAACTTAAGGACCACATGAGTGTGTCGTATTACACACGCGTCCCATAATAATCTCCGTAGCACAAATATTTGATTTCCACCGTATTGACACACATACAAAAACACGTTTCGTAACAATGGCTGATAATCCCGAGAACTCATCTCACGCGCCACCCAATCCTTTCTCATCAATCATTTCCAAGTTCACTGACGTTTTTAACAATTTCAGGTTCCCACCACCACCGGTGAAGGTTGATACGGTGGCCGGAGATGACGTGGCGGAGGAGAAACCAGTGAGTATTAGGTATCCGGATGCTAGTGGTGTTGATGTTGCTCAGGTGAAAGTTGAAAGTGGTGAGGTTCAGCATGTTACTAATCCTGCTGTTATGTGGCAGGTATATATTCGACTGCTTTTTTTATAAACTAGTAACAAAATTGTACTCATGCTTTGTCTAAACAAACGGTTGTCGGTTCGCGTCCTGCTTAGGAAATGTGAGATTGATTTGTGGTGTAATTATTGTGAGATGGTTAAAATTGTTTTTCAAAAAATAATTTTACAGAGTGGCAAACGAGAAACAAACTGCGCCCCTAGCCCTGCCCTTTTTGGATTTCAAAACTAATTCTTTTGAAAACAACATTGAGTTATGACACCTAGATCAACAAATGATGTTCGCGCTCCGCTAATCGTCCCGTCCCTTTTTTTTTCTAAAAAAATTTTTAAAATAAAATTTTCCTTTTTCTTTTCTCGAAATACCCTCTCGCGCTGTCGGAGCCATCGGTCTGTTTTTTTATGAATATTTTTTTCTTAACAGTTAGTTTTTTTTTCAACATTTTTTTTTTCCTTTTTTTTCCTCAAAAATGTTTTTAAAAGTAACTTTTCATTTCTCAAAAATAATTTGTATAGAATTAAAATTTTTCCTTTTTTTTACCGGGGGGCAGTTGTGAATATGCCGGCTCAACACCTACCTGGTATTCCCGATTTCGGTTTTTTTTTCCTTTAGAAAATAAAATTTGTTTTCTTTTTTTAAATACTCTCTCGCCACTTTTTAGTCGTTTCTGTCTATTTTTTTTATGAATGTCCGAAACATTTATAAAAAACCAAAATTTAAATTTTTTTTTTGTTTTTTTTAAAAATTTCACTCACATTTCTGAGGTTATTGGGGACCGCCCTTGACCCCGCACCCACCCATTTTAATGAGGTGTTTTCTTTTTTTTTTTTTTTTTTTTTTACTTTTACATTGCTTTTTTTTTTCTCAAAACTTTTTAAATAAAACTTTACTTTTTTTTTTCTTCGGATTCCTCTCGCGATGTTTGATCATCGGTGTGGTTTTTTATGAATAAACCTTTAAGTTTACTCCAGACCCGTGCGTTTTTTTCTTATTCGCTCCGCTAATGATCGTCCCTTTTTTTTTTCTATAAAAAATTTTTAAAATACAAATTTTCCTTTTTTTTTCTCGAAATACCCTGTCTCGCGCTGTCGGAGCTCAATCCCGGTCTGTTTTTTTTATGAATATTTTTTCTCTATACAGTTAGTTTTTTTTTCAACATTTTTTTTTTCTCTTTTAGTTTCCTCAAAGGTTTTTAAAAGTAAACTTTTTTTCTCAAAAATTTTTAAGATTAAAATTTTCCTTTTTTTTTTACGGGTGCATTTAATATGCCGCTCGAATAACCTACCTGGTCGATCGGTTTTTTTTTTCCGTTAGAAAAAAAAAATTTGTTTTCTTTTTTTTAAATAAATCTGTACTGTACTTTTTTGTCGTCGCGGTGTGTGTTTTTTTTTGATGTATGGGAGTACGAAACTATATTTAAAAAAAAAAAATTAATTGTTTTTTGCTGTTTTTTTCAATATATTCACTACACACATTTCTGAGTTTATTGGTATAGGACATGTCTGGGTTCGACCCTGACCCCTTAGTCCGCCCCGACCGTTCCTTTTTTTATTTACGAAATAGACCCTCAAATATTTTCGTTATACCCTCCCTCGCACTATGTGTTTAAAATTACGAAAACTGCCCTCATTGTTAATTTTTTTTATATAAATTAGCATTTCCCCACTCTAGCTCGGACCTCGACTCGTTAGTTTTGTTTTTTAGATGCACCAATACAAGTGCTTTAAATCGGTCGTTGCTCTAACGTACCGTTAATTTTTTATTTTTTTTTACATAATACATAACTTTCTAACACATTCAGGCGAAACATCGGCCGCGCAAAACATCCCGCAGCAGAGCCGAGGTGTGACCTAACTTGTTAACATTTAAATTATCCTTAATCTTCGTTATCATAGTTACGTAACAAGAAACTTAAGGACACATGAGTGTGTAGTATACTCACGCGTCCAGAATAATCTCCGTTTAGCACAAATATTTGATTTCCACCGTAGTGACACTAATACATAACACGTTCGTAACAATGGGTGATGATGTTATCCCCAGAGAGAGAACTGAGGATTGCTATGTAGAATTACAAACAAATGCTGAATGAGAACTCAATGTCTCACGCTTGCATTACTACCATTCCTCCAATCTTTTGCATAACATTATCATGTCATTTTGCCGCTAAGTGATCAACTGACTTTAATTCGTTTGTATAACATTTTAACTGTGTATTCTTGTCAGGTATTCCTCCAAACCTTGTCCACCTGGTTGAAGTCGATATGATTGTTGTTATGCGGTTGGGCCATTGTGTAGGTCAAGAGGTTCGAGGAGATTAGTTGTAGAAGATGATAGATGATGAAACTTCGTTTGGATGTGTGTTCGGTTAGTGGACGCTTTGAGTAAGAAAACTTATGCGTGACTCTTAGTTCAAATATTATCTATGGTTATCCAATCCGTTTCTTAGTGTCTCCACCGTCTGTAGTGACCTTTCAACGTGAAGTTGTATTACTCATGGTATTTTATCTCTTTATGTACAGCTTTTATTTGAAGGTATATAATTTTTTTTTCTTCATTTTGTTGTGTCGCTAATTGCCGTTGAAGGTGTTATTTTAGGTTTATTTGCCGTCGAAATATGGGACATTCCGAGAACTTAGGGCGTTCTGTCTTGTGGTGGTCTAGTGGTCTGCCAATAGTACACAAAAGGTTCAGAAAGTGTTAAGATGATTGGTCAATATGTCTAAGAGCAGGTAATGTGCCAAAAGGTGTTGTCAGCCTGAGATGTTAGAGAATAAAATGTTAGTGGATATTGACCGTTGCGTGAAATGTATTAGGTTATTGAGTTGTGGTTACAGGCGCTGGCCAAAGCTCAAAATAGTTATTCTAAGACATGATTCTGTTTCTCTGTAGCAGGTTATTTATTCGAACTTTAGCCTCTTTTGATTTCATGCATAGTGTGAAACATGTAGTATCATAAATTGTACGTCATGCTTGTGTGCTTTTTCTATCACCATTACACTATCAATTCTATAAGTTATCAATATTACAGCATGTAGTTAGACCCTTCTGTCGTTTCGCGTTCCTCGATACATTAGGAAATGTGATATTGATTTGTGGGTTGTTAATTATGGTGAGATGGTTTAAAGATGTTTTTTCCTAAAAATACTTTTTACAGTTGAGTGGAACGAGAAACAACCCCCAGCCCTGCCCTTTTTGGATTTCAAAACTAATTCTTTTGAAAACAACATTGAGTTATGACACCTAGATCAACAAATGATGTTTCCTTGAATCCCCGCGAAACCCCTTGGGTCTGTAGCGTGTCCCTAATTATACAACTACAGTGAACACTTCACCACTATAGAGGACACTTATAGTGAGACCGAGGGAGTACTTTATGTCTGTTACTAATTTGTTTCTGGAGAATAATTTATTACTGTATATGCTTGTTTTATATTAATTTAGTTCATGCTAGTTGATCGCCAAACTAAATGTGTTATTTGCTGTTTGTTACTGTATTGTATTTTTTAGTTTAAGGTGTTCATACTAGTTGAACACTATTTGGAAAGTAAATTGTTGCTAAAACATTTCTATAAGAAGAAAATAAAGTATAAAATTGCTTGGTTCCAAATATAATGGGCTGATTGGCCGATACGGTTATTACCTTTTTTTTTTTAATCCAAGTACTTTCCCATTATGAATTTGGCTACTAATAGCACCACAGAAATTCTGTCACTAAACATGTACCAAGTATTGGATCATTAGATCTAAAGCAAATCATTCATATACATAGGGTATGGATAACTTTTGTGTGCTTGAAACATGTGCATTTTTCAACTATTCATAGAGACAGATAGGGATGCAATGTTCTTCCATATGTGCCAGCTGCATTTGTTGTCTTTATTTGGATGCATAAGTCCTCTTCAAATTTCATATTTCGTATATATCAATAATATATCACAGTTTCTTATATATATTTAGGTGATGCAGAATTAGAGCACCATTACTGTTAAAAAAGGGAAATTACATTATTAATTTAGAAGCATTACTGATAAATTTAGATGATGTCTTTGCATGATTGAATTACGAGGCCGGTTGTGGATCCTTAGTTATTTGGTTTTATACTATTACGATATTTCTATACCAGAGCTTTTTACTTTTTATGCTTGTTACTACTCCTGCTTTTAGACATGGAAACATATCTACAATGAAGGAAGTGATTGATAAAAAAGGAACTTGATGGGATGTTGTAAAGGTGTTGATTTCGACCCACTTAATATCAGTGAGTAAATATTGGTTCTGATTTATCATAAAACTAATCACATACGAGTAAAAAACATTACTAAAAAGGAACCTAATAGGTCCACCGGGTAAACTTTATTTTTCGTGTATAGGACCTAGCGTCGGGACGTTTTTTATTCAATGTTTAATACTATAAAAACAATATTATTTCGTAGCCATAATTTACGTGTTACTTATTTAGAAAATGTGCCGCTTCACCGATATTAAAACCGTAAAGCATGGTATGTTTTAACCTAGCCAGTTATGGCCAATTACGGAGGTAAAAATGCATGTTTCAACCCTAAGTTGTTTTGACCAGTGACCCAACCCGCTTGATTTGCCCATCTTGACACCTCTAGGATAGGTACTAACTAAATAGCAATCGTACTTTTTTTCAAGCAGTTATTATGTACACACACATAACTAATATGGCACCAGGATTTTGAGCCTATAACTTGTTGTTCATTGGCTTATAAACTTAAAACTTGCATGTTGTAACTAACGTATATCGTGACTGTATTCAGGTTTATGCTATTGGAGGATTTTTCCTTTTGAAGTGGGCGGTGGCAAGATGGAAGGAACAAAGGGCAAAGAAGAAGCCGTCTGATGAAGCTTCACCACCGCCAACAGCCGCTGAAACCAATGAATAGGCGATATAAAACACGGTTAATATTCAGTTAACTTCAATATGGCACATACACTACTCTTTGTCTTTAGCCTGTATAAACCTTGGAGTTTGTTGAATACAGAAAATCCAAATTCAGTGTAAAAGTTCCCATGTTTAACCTTGCACTGGCAAGAACTGTTCATTTTAATTAACGAAATTGTAACAGGTGTTTGAATAAAAAGAATATACATAACAAGGCGTAGTTGTTGACCAAAATGCAAAGGGTACTTAAACCAGAAATGAAACTGTTTTACACTTTTTACTAATATCAGAATAACCTCTCGCTTAAATACCTCACCACATGTGTAGGCTTTGTATGCAGTAAATTGTCGTAAGATTTAATGTAAAATCAACAGCTAAACGAACTTGGCTGGAAACGTTATTTTTAAATGACTTAAGAATACCAAGCCCAGTTTATTCAACTTCCAGAAAGCAATTTGAGAGGTTAATAATATTCAACACACTTCGAGTTTCAGCATACGTCTGTTCTAGCTGAATTTGACACGATTTTGCTTTTTTTTTCTTTTCTTAAACGGCAATTTTATACTATGCGCACTATATTACATCACAAATCTATTTCACATGTTATAAGCAGGACTTATTTCTATGCAAGTGCATTGAAAGCATCACATCTAACAACATAAGATATCATTAAAACAAACCTTTTTGGTTTGGCTTATTTCTATGCAAGTGCATTGAAAGCATCACATCTAACAAGGACGAGTACAACACAGAAGAATCAAAAATGTATCAAGAAAACTGTGGTACGACCAATCGTTGCACAACATCTATAAAAAAAAGGTCATCAAGCATCTTTTCAAACAAACAGATTTATATCATTTCAGTAACCAACAAAAATTGATCATGAATATCAGCCTATCTTCCACATCTCTAGTTTTACAAGCAACATATCTATCATCAATCTGTACACAAGAACCGCCTTAAAATTAACCAAGCATCCAAGGACATAAATCCATTTGCAACATCAGTTAACACCACCCGATAGACCCGACCCAAAAAATCCCGAATGGCAAAGAGCAATTTCCACCTCTACACCTCACCTGTACAAACATTAGTGTTTCCTTTCCCTTCTAAATTGTATATTCAAAACTCGAGTGGTTTCTTCACTAGAGAAGAAGCTCAAACTGTACAGCATGCCTGATGTCAGAACCATACTACTACTATTGCTCAAAAAACCTGTGAGTTTTGTCATTCGGGCTGAAAGTAGCCATCATATATAGATAACCGATCAAAAGCATCATAATTAGCTCTCAACCCTACAAATTGGCTCTCGAGTTGAGCACAACCAGTGTCGGGCCACTTACACCCTCCGTCTCGTGCTCTTTGTGGACACAAGTTTTCACAAACACGAAGAATAGGGTTTCCAGGAATATCATCGTCGGTATCAGAGGTTAAGGTTACCGAAATGGACATATGCGTCTTTTCATTGTACGATTGGGGACTAGTTCCAGTCTCTCGTGTTGAAGGAGAAGTTGTTATTCTTTGAGGTATATCGACTACATTGCTTTCGATGTTGATTGTACAGTCATTGTTTTCTGATACGTCTATTCTACAACCGAGAGATTGTATAGCTCTTTTTATGATGTCGTTTTCCCTATTCGCTTTTCTTGCTGAATTCAGGGCCGAGCTGCTAACTTGTTTTTCATTGCGTATCTCGGCTTTTAGAGCTTCCATTGTTGCCATCGAGTCTCTGGCTTTCCTCTCGGCCACATCCTTTGCCTGTTATATCACCCAAACGGAACAAGTTGAGTTAAATTCATTTGAACCCTTATAAAACTGGGAAATTTAGAAATGACTTTTTCAACTCATTTACTTAGAAATTGGTCAACTGGGCTTGTGTTTTATGTCTTCATTTCACACCTAGTCCAGCTGCTATGAACAGATGGACCCGGACGCTTGGTAAATGAAAAACTTAGGCCAGAAGCCTTAATTAGATGATATTATATCTTTCTTCAACTAGTAAAATAAAAGGAAAGTAGGATAATAAAGTGCACATGCCAATGGGTCAAACAGCCAAAGTTGCCAATAGTGTGTTGAAGGATTGACCCTCCTTAATCGTTAAGGCAAAGACGTGGACTGTTGTTGAAATAATTTAATTCTTGTAATCCCATTTGACATGTTAATCTTTTTATTTTATTTTTAAACAACAAACACACACCCGCCAAACTATTTGTGGGCACTCAGCGTCTCTTTCTTTTCTTTACATCTCTAAAACATCTCTCCAGTCATAGGTTATGTACAAAATGTATACAAAGCAGAAACTAGTAGCCATATATAAATTACCTTTTGAAGTTCAGAGATCTGCTCTACCAGACTCCTACATTGAGCTTCAACCTCCCCAGCATGAGCTTCTGAAGGACACGACCACCTAAGGTGAAATTTGGGCCACAATGTTGGGGCTAAAGCGGCTGCTGGTGGCAATAAAGGTCCCTCGTGTTTAGTTGGATCATAAAAGAGATTGTAGTGCACGTGAGAGCTTCCCCCTGAAGCACGCATATCATCCAAATACATCCACATGCATCCACATGCATCAGAAACTCCATATTGTTCTCTTTCCTTCTCACTGAAATTTAATATAAAGGGGTTAAAACCTGTGAATTCAAAGTTCTAACATATATAGTTAAGTCACAAGCCAGAAGATCATAGCTTAACCTCAATCAACCTATATATAAGAGAGAAGGTTGTAAATGAAAATTCTAATCTGAAGTTACCTATTGCATAAGAAGTTCCCAAAACGACAAGAAAGTGTACAATCTAGAAAATCAACCAAATATGCCTGCACACCGAACCAGTAAGGGTCAAAGACGATAATGATAAATGTTTTAAGAGATACAGAGAAGACATCTGTCGTAAAATACATACCGAAGAAAACTCAAATGCGAAAGGGTACATTCGCAATAACTGGGAGACACAATCAACCCACTGCAAATGAAACAAAAATGCACTAACTCAATATAATCATCTAAGATACTTCTAGAGTCACCTTAAGATGCTTTAATAATTGTATATCTTTAATAGTAAAGAAAGCCACCTGAAGAAATATTGGAGAATAATGGTTTGAAGTTTGGGTCTGAGTATTGACTGGAGACTGGGATGGATAAGATCCAGGTGATTGGCGCATAGGTGATGATGGGAAATTTGAGCTTGACGACTGTCTTGGTAATTCTAAACCACTCCCGGATAAGCTTGGCATTCCCGCTCGGTCAGAAAACGGATGTCCAAATGCAAGCCAATCTTTTTCCACAAGAGCCTTGCATATAAAAAAAGGATAAACAGTGCTTAGTGACACGAGTTATATCCTATCTTTCAAATGAATACATAAATATATGATGAAATTCCATCAATTACCTGAAATCCCCGGAAGGTGCGGTAATATGGATCAAGTAACAAACTTGCAAGAGCGACAAGCTGGGATGTTCTGTCCCATCCATCACTGCACAATTTACCAAAAAAATTACACGATGATAAAGATTACGACAGTTTCTAATTCTTGAGATATATGATATATCTCTGTTTCTCAAAAAACAGCAGCAATAATGCAAAACTTAGTATACTAATATATAATCTATGAAACTGCAAATCTAACAAGGATACGTTTACTGACAGATGTGACCACATGTCTAACGCAATAAAAAGACTGCCTATGCTCAAAATTAAGTGTTGAAATACTATACATGACTACATCAGAAACTCCTCTCAAAGTCAAATGATAAACTATTATTAGTTCAGTTCGGTAGAACCTCGATGATAGGAGAATTTCACCTAGTAATCATTCTAAACTTGAACCAAATAGAGGATGCCCCTCGAATATGTTGTTTATAATAAAAGAAGCAATAGTGAGTCGCTTTATTAATAAAGAAGCAAAGTATTAAAATTAAAAATTTACTCACTGGGGCAAATTCAACAGTTTTGTATTTTATGACAGAACTATTTGCATTAGCCAGCAAGATGGCTTAAATGGGAGAAAAAAGCATTTAAAGAAGGACATCTCTTTGAAGTTTGTGGACCAAGCATGCTACATAATTGTGACAATCAGACCTTCCTTAAGAATATAAATATCATAAACCTTTGATAAACGGAGAAAGATGTATCTAGTATAGAAAAAGCAGGTAATCACTCTACCTGCAATGAACAAGCACCGACGCCGACTCGAGTGCAACACGAGCAGCTATCCAAGCAGAGCCAGCCAGTACGTTCTGGATGTGTATTAACCAGCCACTGTCACCAAGGGTTGATACAGAAGCAGACATACTACTCAGATTACCTCCACCCCATGTCCATCCACCATTTCTCTATTGGTAAAAGTAAAGACGATCACATAAGATATCTTAATCTTAAGGTTCTTAGACTAAAAGGTCCAGAATCATACCAAAAAAGATGACATTCCATCTGATGATTTAGTTCCATGTGTGTCCAAGTAATCTCTAAGACGAACAAGACTCTCCCTCATTGCATGTATATTATCTATCCCAAAGAAGACAATCTAAGAAAAAATACATGTACAAAAAAACCAATGTTAACAAGTTTAGAACTATACTAACATGACAAATTGACACAATATATAACTCAAACCTTTGACCGACCTCAGACTGGAAATAATTGGAGGATGACTCCGAACCACCTCCCATTGCCCCATTTGCCAATGCATTTTTCCGGGGTCTCGCGTCAGCTATATACAACTTCCTACACAAGAAAAAAGAATGTTATTAGACCAGATGTAGATCAGAAAAGAAAAGAAAAAATATAGGTAGATAGATCCAGTGGAAAAACATTATCAAGATACTTGGATAAAAAAAAGAAAAAGTTATACCTCCGCCCTCTCTTCCCACCAGGCAGCGGAGTGCAGAGAGCACCAACCAGATTCTCATCAGCATTGCTGCATTAAAGTTGAAGTTAAAACAATTTGGCCAAAACGAGAGACACTTTACGAGAGTCTACATAAGTTTACTGCTCCAGAAATTCATGGGTAGTGTAGTAAACGGGCAAAGTGACCATTACCTTCGCATATTCATCATTAAACCAACTAATGGTTGTGATGATCGTGCAAGAACAGCTCCAGTGCCTACATATCATTTAACAAACGCATGTGTATTAAATTCATATGCCACCATAAGTGTCAAGAATAGACTTCATCATATAATGTGAAGCACGTATAACAGCAGTGAGCCGATAATGACTGTAATAACTGCCAAGATCTGATACTTACGTGCATCACACCATGATACTACAGGCAATCTACACCGTGCGCGAAATTTACAAGCTTGGAGTACCTCCTCGTCTCTGAACATCAACAAACGAACTTTTAGGAGTAGAATCATTTAGAGAAGAAAGCATAATATATTGATATGACATGTCTCACCTAATTGAGTTTGGTAATAACAAAGTAAATGGGTAAGTTGGAGACATGTCATAATTTGCATTGACATCACTTATCCTCCACCAGTTATTAGAATATGTGAAGGAACCCTCTTCGCTGGTGGATACTGATGAATGATATGATTCCATACCAAGAAGCCGCATGTATTCATTCACTAGTCGAATTTTAGGGCTGGTGTTGCTGAATCTTGAAGGGCCGGAAGAAAAAGCATACAAATCCCAAAGTCGAGCAGGCCTTGCGCACCTCAGTAATGCCTCAAATACTGCACGTCTCTGCATAATCCACAAGTTGTCTACGTCAACTCAATGTTTGTAAACACAGCTAGCAACCACATCACTTGTATAATATATGCATTAATTAATTGCTGGTCAAATATATTTAACTATTTACAATCAAATAAATATTAACTTCATTGTAATTGAGTGTCCAAGTGACTCTACTGGCTCCAGAAGACTCAGCTATACTATCTATAAAGGGTGTATCCCTATTCTTGAATCTTGAAAACTTAAAAATTAAAAATGGAAACTAATAAATTAAAACTTATCTAACAACCTTTCAAAATTAAAAATGGAAACTTAAAAATTAAAAATGGAAACTAATAAATTAAAACTTATCAAAACATGCTCCAACAACCTTTCAAAATAAAAAATGGAAAATAAGAACCGGAAACAAATATACATACACGGTTTAAAAGAACCAATATGCATACACGGTTTAAAAAAACTGTCACTATAACTATGTGCTGCTATAAAATCCGGTTGCTATGAGTTTACAAAAATGAGCTCACCCAGCTGTCTGCATACACAAATTGTCTAAATACAGGAGGATACAGACTGGATTATGTATAAAATAAACTTAGCATAAACTCTTGAATGAAACTATAGACTCCTACTTCTCATCGGGTTTAAAAATGTGTGTGATCTTAGTAACTTGCCAAGTTGGAGTGCAGTCTGAATCAGATATAATAACATATGGATGCAATCATCATAATTTACCTGTTTTGTTCGAGGACGAAAGGCAAATACAATAATCCTCATATCTTTTCCTGCAAAACAGCGACCATGGCCAGGTAGATTTATTAGTTCATATGCATTTCACACATATTAAGAACTACATGGGACGACTTTTCATCAGTGATGAAACAATCAACCTCAAACAGTAGATACAACAATAAAAATTGACTCTGGAATACAACAAATTACTAGATTGTAGACAAATCTACGGTATTGAGAGTTTGAGACATGGAAACCAAAAAACAGAACTTTACTGTCACAAGGTATGCAGATAGTACCTTACCATTAGATTAAATGTTATACTAAAGCAAATAGCCAAAGAGAGATAAAAACAGAGACAATACAGAACTTTCAATCGCTAGAATGGTTCAAGACTTCAAGGCAGTGACAAAGAGACTGAATGCATATAAACACAACGTGCCTAGGCCACAAATCAACAATGAGCTCTTTGTGCTTGCTTTTGACAAAGTGAGCTCTCTGTGCTTGCTTTTGACAAAGTGACAAATGTGCATAAGGATAAACAATAAATCAAGTATATGAAGCACGCTACAATTGCGACCATTGCGATACGGGAGTCCCATGCGGAAAATTATTACAAGTACTATTATTGTTCTCATATTATTGATGATTCTCATTGTTACTACTAATTAACTATTTCAAGCAAAGTTGAAAATATTATTTACAAGATCGAGTAAAATTACTAAAAGTTCTAGTGTATCATTTCTAAGGAAATTTTATTTCTGATCAAGAACTTGGCAGGAACAAAATGTAATATACTGAATTTTGTAGTTCTGTCCCTACCATAGTCCAAAAAAGCTTTAACCAACAACAAAATCCTATACACCTAAATCATCGTAGAAGAATTCATGCAACAAAAGGTATACATTTTTAAGGTAATTAACTAGACTAATATACTGTCACGCATTACAATATAACAAACTTGCATAAGGATAACAAGAGAAGGGTCGGAAACGGTCCCGGGATAGTGGTAAGGACGTAAGGTCCTTGGCTTTCAAACAAGAGGTCAAGTGGTAAGGTCCTTGGCTTTCAAACAAGAGGTCAAGGGTTCAAACCTCACTAGGTGGTACATTTGGGGGTGGCCAGAGAAAGGTCGGAAACGGTCCCGGGATTAACTGGTGAGGCCGCGTACATCTAAGTCAAAAAAGGCTCACCCTCCCATGTAACCGGAACAGGGAAAACCACATCTGTTTTTTTTAGTCAATCGTTATATACGTCTAGTATAAAGCGGCAAAGTCAAACTACATTAACCAAGCTAACTTTCACGAACTTGATGTTAACAGAAAGTCCAGTGGGTATTACTGGGTGTTACTGAATATAATATCAATTTTCATTTGGAATAACCAGAAAGATTTTATATCTTTCAATAGCCTCCAGTTCATAGCTTTCAAATTGCAATATGGCTCCTCAGTTTTGCGAGGGTTATAAAGTCTTTATTTTTATCCCCCTTGCATTTTGTGGAAGGGATGTTTCCATGACATTTTGATCCCAAAACACAAACAAGCAAATACTTAGTTGTTGCAATAAGGCTAGTTTATTTAATAGAAAATGAGATTGTCACACCCCAGAGCCAACTCTAGTGTTTGAATTTGTCCTATTTCTCTGAGATGTGTTCCGTACTATTTCTATATCTTGGACGAATACTAGTAGTTGGGTATAAAGTTAAAACCTAAATCTTCGACTTGTCACCATTAGCTATAAACCCCCATATCATCTTCAAATATTATTTTTCAGGGTATAGGTGTGCAAATTAGCATGTCTCCAGAAAACACTTGGCTTGAATATAATAACGAGATGAAGTCAAGCAAACAACACGTTTCTTAATAACACACTAAAGAAATGAAAGCACTCTGACGTACCAACGACCTGAAGAAGCCTTCTTGTAGGAGTCTTTTCAGATTGCCTAGGGCCTGACTGCTGCTTTATTACCTATATATAATCATAACAGATAACAGATTGAACATAAAATCAGTATATCATCTCAGACTCCCAACACCGATTGAGAGAAGTTGCCATATATTTGACTTGCAAAAAATAGGTAGCTTAAGATAAGCTACAACTTGTGGATGAATGAATGCAGAATCTAACCACCTTTTTTTCTTTTATAATTTCATTTTTCTGATGCTCTAACTTGTACAAAACTATTTGATTATATTAGCATGACCCCTCAACACCCCAAAAGCCCTAAACTCTAACTATGCCACAATAGTTGTAATGTAAAACCAAATTTATATTAACAAATGCATACTTACAATCTTGTTAAATTTTTCAATGGTGGCCAATGGTATGGTTCCTAGTGCGATTATATCCCTGGATCCTTCACTCTGGAAGTAGAACAAAAAACAAACAGATATTAGCTAATAATCAGTGCTATGGGAAGCCGTACAGAAACCATGCCAGATCAATATAAGCAGACACAGCATGCATATGATAAAGCAAAACACGATGTTAAGTAAAGGAGCCAAATATACTTGTAGACAAGCTTTTAACTTGCATATTACTGTCTGATGCAACTGGTCAATCCCAGATTAAAATGAGTGATATTAAAAACACAAAGTGACCCCGTTCCGTCAATCGCAGTGATGATAAATTCTTTTTAAGAACTATTAATAATTTGTGAACAAATTTTTGGTCTATCCCATACATAGATAATTGTTTGAAAAGGATTAGACCGTTACATGTGCTTTTTAACTAAATAAAATACAGCATAAATTGTTCCATGTCAGTCAAATCTGGTGCAGACAAGTGAAGAGAGCGCAAAAATCAAAAAATTTAATGAACCACCAACTTACCAAAAAAAGAAGACGAAAATTGGTGACAAACAAGGTACCTGCTTCATCAGTGTTAACAAGAACGCCGTACCCCTAAAAACAAAGAAAAAAAGAAAAACATTATCAACTAAAACCAGTGTTGATAGATATTTCAAGAGCAGGCCTATACAAGATAACGATATGAAGATGGATTGAAGAAGCGCATAACAAAAACAAAAGATATAGGAAAAAATACAGAAAGCAATGACAGTCTGAACTCAAACATGTCAACTTTACAGCATTCAAAACAATCAGAAAATTTTGGTGTTCTCGACTAATTTGTAAATATTAATGCAGGCCACTGTGACATCAATTGTTAAACACACTATTAATTTTGCCAAGGCACCAGAAAGGACAGCTCTCTTTGTGATTTCTCACAGGGATAAACAAGACAACGCCACACATTCAGAATTTAAGTTTCATCACCAGACAAGAAAGTTAGCAGAAATTTAATTTCAAAAGTTGTGTTTAATGCAAGACATGGGATTGATTGGATATCAGCAATTCCTGCATATTGCACACGACAAGGATTGTAAAAAGTATTTAGGCCTTTAAAACTAGCGAACTTTATGGCGGGTTGGTTAGTCAGATAAATTAAGAAAGTAGGTGTTGATAAAATTTCTGCTGCGATACCGTGTATGAGTGGATATGTATGTAAAAACGTACCTATAACCATGTATGAGTTTTGAGACGATACAAGCAACTATTAGACACAAACATCACGTGCGAATAGATAGCAATGCATCTAAGTGAAATCTCAACTCGGCTTGTATCCATTTTCTCTAATTTAAACTCTCTAACATGTTATAGTCATTAAAACTTAAAAAAAAACCTATAATGAAGAAGTATAACAAGATGATGAAAAATGATTAAATTTAAAAAAAGAATGAATGTATGAATGAATACCTCAGCAAGAACTACCTCAGCTTCAAATAAAAAATCAGATAATCCATTTGGAACAGGTCTCGTTACAGGCTGCTAAAATTTCACAAATAAAAAAATCAATTAATAATAAAAACCCAACTTAGGAGGATTAAAATTACCTCAACTTTTGTCCACTCAATAGCGTCCCAACTAGCGGCACCGTCCATCTTATCAGAATCGGTTAAGCGGTTTTCGTCTCGGAGGGACGAACTTGTGCGCCGATTACGTGGCATCGCCATTACAATAACCAACTAATCGATTATTGTCAGAGACAGGATATATTATGATTTGGGGATTCTTTTTTCCCTACGAGTTTGGTTTTCTCAATTGTTTTTTCTTGTTTGTTATTTTATTATTCGTTTTTAGCGTGTGTTTTCGGATAACTTTCACTCCTTTGCAATTCTATATTTCAAAATTTCATATTTCTTCAAACATGCATCAAAATCATTGTACATTACGCATTGTTCATTTGTGAGTTAAATAAATATAGCATTTTAAGATTTATATGGGGTAAATATGGAATTATCCCTTTATTAAACTATGTTGCAACCACGGATATTATGTGATTATTACGAGTTGTAACACTCGCGCTTCTGAACGGGATGTTTGCCTTAAAAGTTAAAAAAATAGAGTAAACTGCAAAAATCATCCCTGTGGTTTGTATTTTGTGGCACTAATCATCCCTAGCCGATACTATTGGCACTAATCATCCCCGAGTGGTGAAACGTTCAGCAAAAATCATCCCTAGAGGGATGATTTTTGCAAAACTTTTTGTTAAACTTTTTGCAAAAATCATCCCCAATAAGGATGATTTTTGCCGGACATTTGCCACTCAGGGATGATTAGTGCCAATAGTATCGGCTAGGGATGATTAGTGCCACAAACTACAAACCACAGGGATGATTTTTGCAATTTACTCAAAAAAATATAAACGTTTTCATATTTATGTTATTATAAAAGAATTAAAAAACATAGTAGGCAAAAATTTTAGTTTTTTCTCAATTAAATGACATAGGTTGCTCCTTCTAGTAAAAATAATCATGAATCCGTGCTGTCTCACCGAATGCAAAGACAATAGTGGGTTTGTAAAATTAACGCATGAGCGGGTAAATTCATCATAGCCTATTGTAGTTAACACATCAACTCTTTCGGTCTGTGCTTTTTCAGTTCCAATTCCACTAAAGGCGCTAATCAATAACAGGATGGGCGTCCACAAAGAACAATGAGAAACCGAAGAGGTTGCGGCGAGATAATAATTCGCACCGAATTACTTGCCACGGAATTCTCTTCGGTTCCACATCGTTCTTTGTTAAAACGCATTCTACCGATAGGTAAGGCCTTTTGTGGGATTGAATGTGATAGAACACATATGACATTCTCGATACATATTTTTGTTATGAGTTGTTGTATTAGCTAAACGGACGTATTGAGGAAATATAAAAGTTTTTTTTTCCAAATAGATATAAGGCTTAGATTCACAAATAGAATATCGGCCATAACATATCGGACATGGCTGCAATTCTAATTAAAGTCATATTGCCTAGCCATAATATTGGTATAAGCAGAACATGTGACTGATACATTCAATCGAGTTTAACTATCATCATTGCCTTACTTTGTATATCGTAAAGGGACGGGAAAATATCGATGCGTACAAGGAGAAGTTCGGTCACGATTAAGGTCAGGCAAATTTTTTTACCTAAGACTTGCCTTTACCATACCTCTCCTTGCAAGTATCATACAGAACTTCTCATTGCCATGATATTAATTGACAACAAATATTGGGCACGGGTCTCGAATGATCATTTGGCTCAAATAAGAGCTTAAAGTTCTGAAAGAGTGTAAGTGTGTCATGGTTGCATACCTAATAGGTTCCCTAGCCAAGTTATAGACTTTCATGGCTTCAATCGAAGTTGCTCATATTCATCATAGCCTCATCAAGGTAGCATGCAATGGCTGGGACATCTCATGTAAACAATGGTAAGCAAACAGAATGTAGCAAACAACATATACAAAACCCTAGCAACTCAACGCAGATAACCTTAGCCAAGTTACTGACTTTCACAGCTTCAATCGAAACTGCTCATATTCGTTATAGTTTCATCAAGGTAATCTGTAATTGGTGGGACATCTCATGTAAACAATGGTAAGCAAACACAATGCAGAAAACAACATATACAAGATCCTCAACAACTCAACGTAGATAACCAAAAATAACATAAAGCAGGAACACCTTCCGCAAACAATGGAGAGGGTGTTGGTTTCATTTATCTCATAAGCATATTTTCATTCTCTCTCTAGAAACCTTATAACCCTTCTTTCTCTCTCTAGGATTATATAATCTATCTTGGTGTGTGTATGATATCAATCCTACATGGGGATAGGAAGAGAGAGTGTTTAGCGTGTTTTAAAGGAGTGAGATGAGAGTCGGTGGTTAGTGATTGTTGAGTGCGGGGTACCCACATGCCCCCGTTGCTGTGGTGGTTTTCTATGCTGACAATCTCCGGGTTAAGTCAGTGCTGGGGTTGTTGGGTTGGTGGGTGGGGGAGTCGTATGGTGAACTAGGTGGGAGTGGGGCTGAGAGGAATTTTAGTTTTTTTGAGATTTTTGGGTTGGGCGGGATGTAGGCTATATAATAGTGTTTTTTTGCGGCTCCCTAGACTAGGAATGGTAGAATGGTTTTGGTAGATATTTTGTAAATCGATGTTAAAGTTTTGTTTTCTTGTGAGCGTATAATTATAGTCCTTTGCTTGTTAGAAATACTTAGGTTCGTGCCAAAAAAGGAGTCAAAGAAAGAAAAAACTATACAAGTTGTGTTTTTCAAGTGTTTTCGTTGTTCACATTAGGCGACCAATTCATATATGCCGATATATAATCGCTGATCTTTAATTTTTTGTTGTTATATATGTTAATGTTTGGATTTTTTATAGATGTAGTTAAGGCTTACATATTGTACAAAACCTGATTTTTGAGCAGGGTAGTCAAAACGTCTTCGAGTAATTGACTGATGTGCCATGGGGCTTTAGCTAGGGGGTGCGGTTGTGCTGGAGGGGTGGGGGTGTTGTGGGGAGGGGGGGTTAGCTGTTGGTAGTTGGGTTGGTGTAAGCATTTGGGGTTTAGTGGGTGCATCCATTGATAAATGAGAGGGGAATGGGGTGGTTGGGGAGGGTTGGGAATGGGCGTTTATTATATTTGGAGAATGTGACAAGGAATTGATTATTGAGTTTTGAGCATGCTTCCGGCGGGTTAAGGTTGTATATGTATTATTACGTCATACGTATTTTTGTGTTTGTTATTTAAGTTAAGTTTTGGTTTTTGTTGGGTATGTTGTAGAGAAAGGAGTTTGTGTTGAAAATATGAGAGGTTTTTGGGCATGTTATAATTTTCCCATATATAGAAATAGTGAAGTTGGAAAATAAAAGTTCAGTTTTAAGAAAAGTAGTTTTCAAGCAAAATAGTTTATCCAAATTGCTTAGCTTAGGTTTTTATAAAACTTAAGGTATAAAGATAATTAATTAAGTAATAAAAGAAAAGAATTTTTTTTTTAGGCATGAATAGTAATCTGAATTTTAGTAAATAAAAAGAAAAAAAAGGAAAGAGTTTTAGTTGGATACAAATTACAAAAAGGAATTATCTAGATAATTATTAGGAGGCTATAAATACAAAATCAAAACCCAAACCCCACCCCTCAAAGAGTTCGAAAGGTTTCAAGGGGAAAAAGAGAAGAATTTTTTTTAGGGTTCTTGTTCAAGGTAAACTTTCTAATTAATATTCAATTTTAATTATAATCTTTCAATTCTAGTAACTTAATTATGATTGATTAGGGGTTAAATTAGATTTTATAAATTAGGGTTTGTAATTTTCAGAAAGTTTATGTTATAATGATGATGGGTTAATCATTAGATCAATTGAATTAGTGATTTGATCATGTGTTAGGGGTTAGATCACCCGAACTAGTAGTGAAATTCAATGCAGAATTTTAGTCAGACTTGTAGAGGCCATAACTCAGTCATAAAAGATCAAATAAATAATTTACAATATACTGGAGATAACCTCAGAGAGTCTACTTACTAGAAAAGTCAGCCTCGTGAGTTTTTATGGTCGGGAAGTGGGTCAAAAGATCATTATAAAATCAGTGTGTAAAACAGTGACGAATTTCAGTTTTGGTTTTGATTTTTCTAAAAATACTTAGACATCGAGTTAGGAGCTCTAAATCACATGGAAGATAGTTAATATATTGTGTGTGACCTCTGAATTTTTTCTCAGGCCGGCTTTGAGTGGGGTGCGGTGCACTACATGTCAGGGGGGACGTGGAAATGTTGGTGGGAGTTGGCGGGGGTTGGCTTAGCGCCTGGTCGGGGGTAGCAAAAGGTTTCAGGATTCTGGATGAATTCTGGAACACTGTTAGATTATTGAATTTCTAAAAAGTTTTGTAGAAGGGTTCCAAGGACATCTTGGGAAGGAGCTAGGAGGGAGGTTCATATGACATATATGATAACATGCACGTGTAGTGCTTTGGCTTTTAAATTATTTGAAGTGTTTTTATTAGGACGTTTAGTTAAGCGGTAACGTGAATATTAAATTCCTTGCTCATAAACAGAAAGTTTATAAGTGTGAACCATTGAGAGGTATAATTGGCAGAAGTAAGAGTTGGAAAAGGGTTTGAATTGAGTATGAAAATTTGATTGAGATAGCTTTTAGATTCATCATAGTTTAGATGGTGTTTCTTCAAAATGGGTCTGAAGTCCTGATTTGGGGTGGGGATCGTAGTGTGTGCTCTTTTTGGGGGCTTAGTAGATTATCCTGCTGTGTGTGTGAAGTTTTTCATGAAGCTGTTGTTGGATTCATTTGGACTCTCTATCATCAGGTGTGAGTGTTCATTCTTGTCTTCCCACTTTTAAATGTTTTTTAACTTGGGATGAAATGTGCTAAAAGTTTTGAATTGCTATTTTGTTGTGTTTATGTGTTTTTTTTCCAGCTGGATCATTAGTGTGATTGCTATTTAATTGACTTTTTGTTTGCATGTTGAAATGTTGGTTTACTGATGTTACTTATATTGACAGGTCAAGTGTTATTTGATTTGGGATTCGGGGAGTTACGCCTACTCTAATAATAGCGTGAATTGGGATCGGAGGGGTTATGCCTTACCCAGTGATTGTTGGTCCTGGCCTTATAGTATAAGCTTCAACTGCGGTAGCTATTTTAGATGCGTTAAGTGACATCATTCGCGGGGATATCGAGGGGTAACGTTCCTACCCCAGTTGTTGAAATGGGATCGGGGGGGGATGTGGTAAGTTCCGTACCCAGTATTGTGTTTATGAAAATGGATCGGGCTTGGGGTGGTAGGTAACGTTGCTAGCCTAGTATTTGTGGATTAGTGTTGCATGTTTAGGTTATAAGTTCATCATGTTGCATAAGTTGTACTATATTGTTTTGAATAATTTGCTGGTAAAGTAATTGGGTTTGAAAAAAGTTTATAATGTGTGTATAAACCATGACTATCACCAACCGTTGTCTGATTGTGTTGATCGTTTTTATGCATCATTTTCTGGCTTGTGAGAGTCTATGAGCGTATTATACTTTAATGATAGTGATGAAGTGGCTAGCGAAAGTAGACCTTAGAGATCTTTGATAGTTTGTATAGTGGATGTGTACACATTGTATGCAATAAATGTGCCTGTCTTCTTGATTTCGGCATTCTCGGAATAGAACTTCTCTTTTCATCAATAAGATCGCGCTTTTATGTTTTGCGTTAGTTTATGGGTAATTGTATTATTGGCACACATATGATGTATATATTTACTTTAATTGTTATGGCTTTACTTTAGTTTTCATTTTAGTATTCTCTATATAGACACCATGTTTTGTGATGATATCCATTCTTGTTTACGCCTCGTGTTTCCGCCTTGGCGGGGTGTGACAGATTGGTATCAGAGTCTTTGGTTATAGAGAACTAGGTGGTTGAGCCTAGACTATAGCTTAAGGGTCCCTCATATAGTTGCATTTTAGGGCATAAGTGTTTGTGTACGTATATACCGTATGTTCCCGTTACCTAAAAGCTTTGAAATTCTTTCTATTTTGAATTACGGGTTAATAGACAAAGAAGTTACTATACTTTCCCAAAAAGTTTGCCTAAGTTACTCAACTTTCATTTTGTTCACTTAGGTTACTGAACTTTT
>BQNB010006447.1:48385-65916 GCA_026074375.1 Tanacetum coccineum | reverse complement strand
CATAGAAGCAAACCAGGTCTATTTTGGGTTCGACGGGTTATTCAAAGGTTCTAACAAGGTACATTGTGTTATAAATGATTAAAGAATATTTAGTCATTGGTTTAAGTTATAATGGGTTGAAATTGAGAAAACAGGTCAAAGTTACAATTAGGGCATAATTAGGGTTTTCTGGATTCGTTAGGGTTTTCTAGGCTTTGATTTCTTACACATTGCCAAGTTAATGATAGATAATGATTTGTAAACTCATTTTATGAGTTTATAATGGCCCTTGGTTGGTTATTTGGGATTAGAATGGTTTAAAACGTGTAAACGGGTTGAATGAACCAATTAGATACATTTAGGGTTTCTAATATATGTTTTACGTACAAGTGAAGTAAAATGATGAAGTAATGATGAAATAATGATTGAATAGGATTGATATGATTGTAAAATAAGTTTTTACAACTTATTTAAGTGTTGGTTTGGGTTTACAATGGATAAAAGCCAAGAAACAGGTCATGGTTTAGAAACTAGCTCGGTTTTAGGGTTTAGGGTTTTGAATTAGGGTTTTGAGTGTAAAAAGATGTATGAAAGCTTATGAATAGAATATTTAGGGTTTACATCTTGTAAAATGAGTATAGTAGCTTGCTCACAAGTGATAGTGAAGAGATGAGAATGAAAATGGAGGTAAAACGGCTATTTTATAGATTGAGCTTAATGACTTATACATTGAGCTTTTAAGGACTTGTACTTTGATTTAAAGAGATTATATATTTCAAATGAGATGTTATATTACTTGTACATATGCTTTAGTAGCTTGTTCATTCACTTTAGATGTTAACCTTTCATGGAATTATATAACAACCTAGAATTTTCATCAAATGCATAATCATTCTATTTTACTATGATCACAATTATACGGGGAAATTTTTCGCTTTATTACATTACATTACTTTGCCAATATCTCAATATGCAATATAACCTACATAACTCAAGTTAACGGACTCAGACAACCTACGTATGGCAATCCTATCTTCATATATGTCAAGAAAACATCATAACATATCAAGTCTATATCATAATATCATTATTACAAGGTACAATATTCCTAAAAGATACCATTTGCAATATCATATCAGAATGGGCCTTAAACCATTATCGGATGCCCTAAACCCTAACCTCATGAAAAGGTTAACACCTAAAGTGAATGCACAAGCTACTAAAGCATATGTACAAGTAATATAACATCTCATTTGAAATATATAATCTCTTTAAATCAAAGTACAAGTCCTTAAAAGCTCAATGTATAAGTCATTAAGCTCAATCCATAAAATAGCCGTTTACCTCCATTTTCATTATCATCTCTTCACTATCACTTGTGAGCAAGCTACTATACTAATTTTACAATATGTAAACCTTGAATATTCTATTCATAAGCTTTCATACATCTTTTTACACTCAAAACCCTAATTCAAAACCCTAAACTCTAAAACCAATCTAGTTTCTAAACCATGACCTGTTTCTTGGCTTTTATCCATTATAAACCCAAACCAACACTCAAATAAGTTGTAAAAGCTTATTTTACAATCATATCAATCCAATTCAATCATTATCTCATCATTACTTCATCATTTTACCTCACTTGTACGTAAAACATATCCTAGAAACCCTAAATGTACCTAATTGGTTCATTTAACCCGTTTTCTCGTTTTAAACCATTCGAATCCCAAATAACCAACTAAGGGCCATTATAAACTCATAAAATGAGTTTACAAATCATTATATATCATTAACCTGGCAATGTACAAGAAATCAAAGCCTAGAAAACCTTAACAAATCTAGAAAACCCTAACTATGCCCTAATTGTAACTATGCCCTAATTGTAACTTTGACCCGTTTTCTCAATTTCAACCCATTTTAACTTAAACCAATGACCCAAATTCATTGATAATACTTTATATAAGCCCTAGGATTTGTATTCCATCATTCTTAATTAGGAGTATGCAAAATATAAGCCAAGAAAGTCAAGAAAATCCTAAACGAGCCCTAGTTAAACCCTGCAAAATAACCCATTTTAACTATTTTTCTTGCAACCAAGCACCTCAATGACAAGCACCTTACCTCCCTAGCTGCTTACAAGCACCTCTCTTCAAATATCTTTCATTTATATTGTTTAAAAATCACAAAAACTCCTTGTTTCTTCTAGTGCTTAGCCGCGGCAAAGAAAGAAGAAAACAACACATCCAAGCTAGTTTCTAGCTTAACCAACACATCCTATAGACCCTCCTCATCACCCTCTAGACCTCCTATGTGTCCTAATCAGATCATGAAGCTTGCTTACTCATTATACCTTCAAATGGGTATAAATAGGACTCATATGTCTTCATTTTTCTTCATCCCCCACTTCCTCCTCTATAACCCTTCATAGTAGCAACTCCTTGCTCAATATGAATTCTAATAGATCTTAAGAAGTTGACAGTAACATAAAGGAACAAAAGAAACCAAGAAACGAAGCCGAGAGCGTTAACTCTAGCCGTACGGCCAAAAGTTCCCGATTCTGACCCGTTTCTAAGCTATAAGCTCAAACCAGATTCTCTAAGCTTATATTCTGTTCATGTAACTTCATAATGTTCATATTTTCTTGCTAAAATCATAATATAAAGCTTTGAACTCAAAAATAAGGTTATGCTTTTGATCCAAAACGTCACCCGAGAAACCTAATTTCATGTTTTTCTTAAAAATAGGAGCTAACTTTTAAACTTTGGTTAAATTCTATCCTAACAAAAAATCTAGAAACTTATATAATGTTAAAATAAGTGCTTTGATAAGTCATGAAAGAAATTGACCTTAAAACCCGTGCGTTTTCATTTTGAAACCCTAATTTGACCCGTTTTACTTAACGAATCATTAAATTAAACTTATGTTATGTTAAATCTTCATATTTTAGTTTATTATAACTTATAAATGACTATTGAAATGTTAAATTAAGCTTTCATGGCAATTTGGACATGTTTTGTAATTATAATCCATGCAAGGGGTATATATCGTAAATTTCAGAAACTTATAACTAAAAGGACTAAAAGTGTCATTTTATCAAAGTTATAACTATAGGGGTCTATTATGTCACTTTTTAAAGTACAAGGTTTACTTGGTATATCAATAAAAGTTGAAGGACCAAAGTCGTAAAAATGCAAACCCTAGGGGTCTACTTGCAGTTTTCCAAACCTCAGGGTCTAAAATGTAACATTTTGAAAAAGTGTAAAATCATATTCAAAACATTACCAGACATAACTTTAATTAACGCTCCTCGTGCTTAACATCTCCAGATATTAAATAAAATGCTTAAAACTGCTTATGTTCTAATCCTTATATCATTCATCATCGATGTGCTTTCAAAAATCATGTCCCGGATCCATATCATACCACAATACTAGGGAGCTTCATATTAAGAAGTTTCATCTTGGTACTATGTTCTGTCTGAGTTGTTGGGTTTACGATTTAAAGTGCCCTAGCTCCACAAACGTTTACTGAATGACTTCTAAACTATGATGGCCCGAACGGTGTTATGATAATTTTTATATCAAAACCAACATCGATATCCAAAAACTTATATATACAATCAAACTAAGACTTGCCATATATTAACCCAGGTTGTCTGTGATTGCCGTGTTGAAGCCATTACTTTCATTCCCTATACATTAGCTATCAATTTCCCTATAATGTTTTCAGGTGGAAGTTTCATAGCCTCGCTTTTCACTTAATTTTATAAAACCCGTGAGGGGGACACATGCTATACACATGAATGCAATTATTTCTACACGCTATTTCAATTTACTATTGCCTAAGTAATTGCTTTGCCTTTAAGTCTCCATAATCATGAATCGTTAATTACTCTCCGTAGTAAGCGCGAATGTTGTGAATATATATATTTGGGTTAGACTCCCCGTTGGTGTATCCAGTAACGATAACCAATTGCACATCATTAGAAATCACGCGGGTATTTTGGCAAAGGTGCCCGCAGGGGCAATATTATCATTATAACCTAAGGCATCGGATTCATGAGCTAATGGCAATAATAAATTATGTTTTCAATACTGGGTGTATATCAACGTAACCAAAATATCGCATTTGCATTCAAATTATATTACTTAAACCTATGGATTTCACTCAACCTTTGTGTTGACTTTTTAGCATGTTTTATCTCAGGTAACTAATGGCACGGAGTGACGAGGACACGAAGATGGAAAAACCGTTATCATTCAAATGTTGTATTTTAGATTCTGGAAACCTCTCTTTTGTACAAATTCTGATGAAATAAATGAATGATAACTTTACTTTCAAAAAATGACTCTTTTTCAATCGTTTTTCTATGATCTATGACTGATGTACCTTGAAGTATCCCCAGATTAGCTTCGCCGCTGCTATATGTAAAAATGGGGGTGTTACAGATTTGGTATCAAGAGCCTACGTTATAGAGAACAAGGTTGAACCTTAAGTATACTATGTTTTGTCCATCAATGAAAAGTCTCCGTGCCGCTGTAATCTCCCGGAATGGTATGTAAAGGTACATAACTATTATATTACTAGATAAATAACTTATATTATTTTCACTGGTGATTATTAACAGAATGATGTTCTCTCCCCGATCGTCCTATTCTACTTTGGAGGGATGCTTTTCTTCCAAGTTCCCAAAACCATCTTCTCCATTTCTCGGATATGTCCCTGCCGCTCCAGGAAAAACTACCCTAGTGCTTCAATCCATTGGCGAGAGGTGTCCCACTAACTTTATTTCAACTCTATCTCTGACGATCCATACAGACAGTATAAAAGCTTTCTATAATAAAAACCAACATCCAAATATCATACCTCCTAAAACTCAAGAATTCTTTCTCCCAGAAGGACTCCTTTCACCAATGCAGTTATTTCCATCTACCCCATCCCAACTCACAAACTCTTGAGAAATGGTGAAACCTTCTCGGAAATCAGCTATCCAACGTCATGAGGAAAACATAATTCAGGGTATCCAATGTTATCTAGAAGAAATTCCTCCTGAACGTTTTAAACAGATTGAAAACAACATCGAAGGCCTCGGTAAAGGAACAATAATCATTCAATGTGATTTTGATGCCTTAGCAGCAGAACTCCAACAAGCTCATACTCAGATCACTAAACTCTAAAGAAAGCAAATAGGATCCAACCATAAGATCTCCTTTAGGGCTTCGCTACAGAATCCTGAATTGGCAGAAGTCCTCAATGATAATGGATACTCGTCACAAGAAGGACATAGAAAAACTCATGAACTCTATCATCGAACTCCAGAACCGCATGCAGTGATCATCCAGTTTCTAGTTTAAATTCTAGTTTTCAGCTTTAACTTAGCCACGGGGTGTGTGGTATAAATAAAAAACACTTGTCAAATCTTTGATATGTTAGTACTAAGGCAAGTGTCTTAAATTCAAAGGCAATCCACTTTACCTACCTTGTTGTTTCCTACCCACGTTTATTCATTCATCTTCATTCATCAATCATTTATCAATCTGTACATTATCATCTATACTTTAGATATCCCACCACTGTTAAAAAGGCTTAAATAAGCATTATCTTTAAGCATTTCTAAAAATAAATAATTTCTCTTTAATCATTTTAAAGAGAACAAGCATTATACTTGTGATATCATTCCTTATTACGTGTTTATCTTTTGCTGATAGATATGCCTCCAAAAAGAGCATTCAACCACTGGACTGCCTCCGGGATATGAGACTCAAGATGCCATTAGAAAGTTAGTTGCTGATAGTGTCACCTCGGCTTAGAAGCTCAAGCTGCGACAATGGCATAGTGTAGTAATCCATAGGCAACACCAGTCCTACTGTGAACTCCTGTAGTGAACGGGAATCTACAAAGAGTCATAGTGTAACCTTTCTACTTTCTGGTACGGACGGAAGTAGTAGGGTCTTACTCGCTGGTATTTGAACGAACCGAATCGTATTCTCTCGTACGCCGATGTGCCGAGATGTGAGAGAGTGCGCAGAGGAGATGAGAGGATCTCGTAGGTAGATAGCGCCTGCAGCCTACTGTACTTTAAATGCCTACGCTCCGCGACGCGGGCACTCGCCGTGGAATGCATATGCCCAAGCCTATGGGGAATAGAGCAAGCCATCAATCACCTGGATGAGTTAAAAGCTTCTGACGGAACAAGTATTGTCCGCGGGACTGAGATCAGGAAGATGGAAGAAGAACCTTTACAATCTGATTGTAAAGGAAATGATTTAAATATTATGTTAGAAGATTCAAGAATTAAACAGCTCTATGTCCAAACTGGTGCCAACAACGAAATTCTTGGAAGCTTTTATAGGAGGTCCACCCGAAGCATTGAAGGAAGATGTATGCCTTAAACCTCAAACTTTAGAGGAGGCATTAACATACTCAGAAAGGCTAATGGGATCAAGTAACTAAGCATGCTCAAATGCACGTCATCAAGTGACAACAAAAGAAAGTTTGACGATAGAAGAACTTTGAACAAAGCTCCCGCGAGAACAACAACTAACCGCAAACAACCTATAATCGTCTCTCACTCTCGCTCACGCAGCTCGGACAACAAGACGAAGGACAAGAAGCTGGTAGAGCATATGTTGTTACTCCATCATGAAATGGTAGTGTATGCCGGAGATCTCCTCTGTGTAAAAGGCTGCAATTACAATCACACCGGACCCTTGTACTGGTAGGTGAAATAATTGCAACTGAATGGCCATCTACGCAAGAACTGCCGAAGAAGAAGCCAGCATACCGGAAGTAATCTAAATCCAGTGGACAGTGGTTTGCCATGCTGTGGTGAGAAAGGATACTACACAAATAGTGCAAAAGACCAACCACTTGTTCACGCAACTCTGCCGAGAAGCCCCCACCCTTCCATGTGACGAGATAAGAATCGACCCACTCTTCCACTGACCCAAACGTAGTTACGGGTATGTTTCTCCTAAAATCCGCATTTTAGTCAGGGTATTATTTGATCCGGAAGCTGATAGAAGTTTTATATCCTTATCGTTGACTCTATGCAAAATATTCCGTCTATTACAGTCGATACCTTTATAATAGCGAATGGTGACGGAAACTTAGTAAGCCAACATCTGTTATAAGATGCGCTTTAACTTTTGCCTAAATACCTTTGAAATCGAATCTCATGCCTATTAAATGGTAGTTTCGAGTAGTCATTGGCCTTCATCGGCCACCGGGTAATCCCAATTATGTGCCAAAATTTCTCGCTTTATCCCTTTTTCATGTGCGGGAAAGTTGTTCACATTCCTATCGACGGTGAGAAACTAATCCATTCGAGGTGATCGAAAGTAAACTCGACTAAATCTTCATATTTGTATAAAAATCGAAAAGTATATATCCCGTGGTTGTCAAGTTTTTTAATGATCCCAGTTGTGGAGAAGCAGCAGAGCGAAAGGACTCGACGACATTCCGTGGTAAAGAATTTCCAGATGTCTTTCCTGAAGATCTACCTGGTATCCCTCCCGTTCGCCAAGTAGAATTCCAAATCGACTTAATCCCCGGAGCAGCACCTATAGCTCGAACACCTTATAGATCTAGCTCTTCAGAAAATGAGAGTTGTCTAATAACTTCCAAGAACTCTAAACTGACCGAGGTTTCATTCGACAAGTACATCGCCTTGGGGAGCTCTCGTTATTTGTTAAAAGAAAGCTGGATCTTTCAGAATGTGTATCGATTACGAGAGTTGATAAAACCTTACTATAAAAGTATGTTACCATTGCCCAGGATCGATGACTTATTTGATCAACTTCAAGGTTCAAGCATTTACTCAAAAATCGACTTAAGATCAGGTTATCATCAACTGAGAGTAAGGGACGAAGATATTCCTAAGACTGCTTTCAGAACGAGATACGGACACTATGAATTTCAAGTAATGCCATTTGGATTTAACAAAGCACTGCTGTATTTATGGATCTCATGAATCGGGTTTGTAATACTTATCTGGATAAGTTTGTGTAATGTGTTCATCGATGATTTCTCTTAATCTATTTCGCAACGAAGAGAACATTGCAGAGTCATCTCTGAATAATCTTGGAATTACTGCCGAAAAGAGAAATTGTATGCCAGTCTCTAAATCGTGATTTCTAGATTACATATTGTGCAATTCTTGGTCATCTCATATCGATAATCCAAGGACTTCCATGTTGACCCTGCCAAATTCGAAGCTGTTAATAATTGGACGTCTCACTACTCCCACAGACGTGCGTCAATTTAGGGCTGCCGGCTATTGATCGAAGATTTATCGAAGGTTTTCAAAATTGCAAAGCCTTTGACTAAATTAACCAGAAAAAACAAGAGTTATATTTTTGGAGCGAGAACAAGAATAACTTTTCAACTCCTTGAGAAACAAAAACTATCTGATAAGCACAATCTTAGCATTACCAAAAGGAAACGAACTTTGTCGTTTACTGTGATGCATCTCTTCAGGGTTGGAGCTGTTTAATGCAACGAGAAAAACTCATTGCTTATGCATCTCGACAACTCAGAACATCATTAAAGAAAACTATCACTCTTACTCTCGATCTCGAATTAGGAGCAGTAATATTCGCTCTTTAAAATCTGGAGTCATATCTTATACGGTACATAGTGTACAGTTTTTCACTGTTCACAAAAGCCTCTCACATATTCTTCGTCAAACAAGAACTGAATATGAGCAAACGCCGATGGTTAAACTACTCGCTGATTATTGATTGTGAAATTTGTTATCATCTCGGAAAAGGCAAATGTTGTAGCAGATGCCTTAAGTCGAAAGAAAAGAAATCAAACCCCTCCGAGTAAGAGCATTAATCTTAACCATTCATCCAAAATTACCATCTCAAATTCTCGAAGCCCAAAATGAAAGCCTCAGGAGATATGTCAAAACGGACCTACGGGCATGGACAAATCATTTGAATTCGTCCTGATGGAAACTCGTTGTCATAAAACCGAAGATGGCTTACCACTTTTTGGCGGTTTAAGAGACTTAATCATGCACGAGTCTCATAAATCAAAATATTCTATTCACCCGGGTTCTGATAGATTGTACCTGATGATATAAAGGAACTCTTTGGTGGCTAAAATGGAAGGACAATCATCGCAGAATATGTTAGCAAATGTTTGACATGTTCTAGAGTTAAAGCAGAATGTCAAAAGCCATCCGGCTTATTGGTACAACCAGAAATTCCTATGTGGAAATGGGAAAGAATAACAATGGATTTTGTTTCAAAGCTACCCAAAACCTCAATTGGACATGACACCATTTGGGTCATTGTCGATCGTCTTACCAAATCAGCGCATTTCATTCCCATTCGAGCGACTGATAGTATGGAAACTCTTACGAGATTATACATCAAAGAAATAGTCTCTCGACATGGCGTACCAATCTCTATCATCTCGGATCGTGACAGTCATTTCACATCCAGATTCTGGCAATCACTACAAAATGCTTTGGGTACTCAACTAGACATGAGTACAACATATCATCCTGAACCGATGGGCAAAGTGGAAAGACCCTGATCTCTACTCTCTAAACACTCGAAGACATGCTACGAGCTTGTGTCATAGATTTCAGAAAAGGATGGGATAAACACTTACCATTGGTAGAATTTTACTACAACAACAGTTATCATACCAGTATCAAGGAAGCACCATTCGAAGAACTTTATGGAGAAAGTGTAGATCACCTGTTTGCTGGGCCGAAGTTGGAGATTCTCAACTTACGAGACCAGGAATAATTCAAGAAACCACTGAAAAGATCGTACAATTTCGTCAACGCTTGCAAGCTGCAAGAGATCAACAAAGAAGTACAGCCAATATAAGGCCAAAGCCTTTACAATTTCAAGTTGGCAATCGTGTTATGTTGAAAGTATCACCTCGCAAGGGTATCTTTCGATTCGGAAAACGAGGAAAGCTTAATCCACGATACATTGGACCATTCAAAATTCTTGAACGAATTGGCCCAGTGGCATACAGGACTAGAGCTTCCCTGAAAAGCTTAGTTATATCTACATGTATTTCCACGTTTCAAATCTCAAGAAGTGTTTATCCGACGAATCTCTCGTTATTCCAATAAAAGAACTTCAACTCTATGGGACAAGCTCAACTTTGTAGAAGAACCAGTAGAAGTTATGGACCGTGAAATCAAGCAACTCAAGCGAAGTCGTATTCCTATAATCAAAGTACGATGGAACTCTAAAAGAGGACCAGAATTTACATGGGAACGTGAAGACAAAATTCATGCCAAATATCCTCATCTATTTTCAATCATCACTTCAAGTTCAATTAAATCTCGAAACGAGATTTCTGTAGGGGTGCGAGACTATAACAACCCACATTTTTTCCATAAATTAAATTCCAATCTATTAAGTTAGATGATGTACAATCTATCAATTATATATGAACTCACCTTTTTCAGGGAAATTTTTCGCTTTATTACATTACATTACTTTGCCAATATCTCAATATGCAATATAACCTGCATAACTCAAGTTAACGGACTCGGACAACCTACGTATGGATCCTATCTTCATATAATGTTAAACAACATTCATAACATCTCAAGTCACTATCATTATATCATTATTTCAGGTTTTATCATTCTAAAAGGTACCATTTGCACATCTATCAAAAATTGGCTTTAAACCCATTATCGGATGCTTAAACCCTAACTCATGAAGGTTAACATCTAAGTGAATGCACAAGCTACTAAAGTAATTATGTATAAGTATATAACATATCCATTTGAAATATATAATCTGTTTAAATCAAAGTACATAGTCTTAAAAGCTCAATGTATAAGTCTTAAAGTCATCCAAAAATAGTCGTTTTACCTCCATTTCATTTCTCTCTTCACTTCACTTACTGAACAAGCTACTATCTCATTTTATAATATGTAACCCCTAATTATCCCATTCATAAACTTTCTACATCTTTTTCACTCAAAACCCTATTCAAACACCTAAACCTAAAACGAGCTAGTTTCTGAAACCATGACCTGTTCTTGGCTTTTATCCATTGTAAACCCAAACCAACACTAATAAGTTGTAAAAGATTATTTTACAATCATATCAATCCTATTCAATCATTATTTCATCATTACTTATCATTTTATTCAACTTTTACGTAAATTTTTTTATATATCCTAGAAACCCTAATGTACCTAATTGGTTCATATAAACCCGTTTACTTGTTTAAAAACCATTATCATCAAATAACCAACCAAGGGCATTGTAAAACTCATTAAATGTGTTTAAAAATCATTTCTATCCATTAACTTGGCATGTTACAAGAATCAAATCCTAGAAATCCTTAACGAATCAGAAAACCATAATTGTGCCAATATTGGTGATTTTGACTTGTTTCTCATGTTCTACCCACTTTTAACTCAACCACCTATTCAAATTTTGATTATAATCCTTAATATAAGTCCTAGATAGTAACCTCATCATTCCTAATCAAATGTTACTAATTAACAAAGCTAGAAAACTCAACCCGAACCCTAAATGAGCCCTAGTGAACCCGAAACCAAAACCCTTGCAAAATAACCCATTTTAACTATTTTTCTTGCAACCAAGCACCTCAATGACAAGCACCTTACCTCCATAGCTGCTACTATGCAACCTCTCTTCCAAATATCTTTCATTTTTTTTGTTTATAAAATCATCAAAAAACTCCTTGTCTTCTAGTGCTCTTAGCCGCGGCAAAGAAAGAAGAAAACAACAACAATTAAGTGTTATTAGCTTAACCAACACATCCTATAGACCCTCCTCATCACCCTATAGACCTCCTATGTGTCCTAATCAGATCATGAAGCTTGCTTACTCATTATACTTTCAAATGGGTATAAATAGGACTCATATGTCTTCATTTTTCTTCATCCCCCACTTCCTCCTCTACTAACCTTCATTAGTAGCAACGACTTGTCAATATGACTTCTATAGATCTTCGAAAGTCTCAAGTACAGAAAGGAAATAAAAGAAACCAAGAAACAAAGCCCGAGAGTCGTTATCTAGCCGTATGAATCGAAAGTCCAAATTCTGACCCGCACCCCACCCCCCCTCCCTCCCACACCCCCCCACCCCCCTCCCCCCCAGATTCAAGCTATAAGCTCAAACTGGTTCTCTAAAGCTTATATTTGCTCATGTAACGTCCTAATGTTCATTGTTCTTGCTAAATATCATATATAAAGCTTCACTCAAAAAACCACAAGTGTTATGCCTTTTTTGATCAAAACCGACACCCGAAACCCATAATATTCATGTTTTTTTTAACTATCGTAGCTAAATTGTAAACTATTGTTATAATCTATCCTAATAGACTTATATATGGTAAAATAAGTGCTATGATCAAGTCATGAAAGATAATTGACCTTGAAAACCCGTGCGTTTTCATTTTGAAACCCTAATTTGACCCGTTTTACTTAACGAATCATTAAATTAAACTTATGTTATGTTAAATATTCATATTTTAGTTTATTATAACTTATAAATGACTATAGAAATGTTAAATTAAGCAAATGTCTATTGAAATGTTAAAATAAGCTTGCATGGCAATTTGGACATGTTTTGTAATTATAATCCATGCAAGGGGTATTTATCGTAATTTTCAGAAACTTATAACTAAAAGTGTCATTTTATCAAAGTTATAACTATAGGGGTCTATTATGTCACTTTCCAAAGTCCAAATTTTACTTGGTATATCATTTAAAGTTGAAGGACCAAAGTTGTAAAAGTGCAAACCCTAGGGGTCTATTTGTAATTTTTCAAACCCCAGGGTCTAAAATGTAACATTTTGAAAAAGTGTAAAATCATATCCAAAACATTATATGTCATAACTTTAATTAACGCTCCTCGTGTTTAACATCTCTTGCTATTGAATGAAATGCTTAAAACTGCTTATGTTCTAATCCTTATATCATTCATCATTGATGTGCTTTCAAAAATCATGTCCCGGATCTATATCATACCACAATACTAGGGATATTCATATTAAGAAGTTTCATCTTGGTATTACGTTCTGTCTGAGTTGTTGGGTTTACGATTTAAAGTGCCCTAGCTCCACAAACGTTTACTGAATGACTTCTGAATTATGATGGCCCGAACGGTGTTATGATAATTTTAATATCAAAACCAACATCAAACTAAGACTTGACATATATTACCCCAGGTTGCCCGTGACGAAGCTGTTACTATTCATTTCATATACATTGCTATCAATTTCCCTATAACTGTTCAGGTGAGTTCATAGCCTCGCATTTCAATATTTCAAATGTTTTATAAACCCGCGAGGGGGATACATGCTAGTTCTATACAATATCAATGATTTCATATGGATTCATTACTATGAGTTCATAGCCTCGCATTTCAATCTTTTTATAAACCCACGAGGGGGATACATGCTATAAACATGAATGCAATTATTTCTGTATGCTATTTCAATTTACCATTAATTACTCTCCGTAGTAAGCGCGAATGATGTGAATAGATCTATTTGGGCTGGACTTCCCGTTGGCGTACCCAGTTACGTGTAACCAATTGCACATCATTTGAAATCACGCGGGTATTTTGGCAAAGGCACCCGCAGGGGCTATAACGTGAGCTAATGGCAATACTAAATTATGTTTTCAATACCGGGTATATATCAACGTAACCCGAATATCGCATTTGCATTCAAATTATACTACTTAAACCTATGGATTTCACTCAACCTTTATGTTGACTTTTTAGCATGTTTTATCTCAGGTAACTAATGGCACGGAGTGACGAGGACATGAAGATGGAAAAACCGTTATCATTCAAATGTTGTATTTTAGATTCTGGAAACCTCTCATTTGTAAAAACTCTGAAGAAATAATGAATGATAACTTATTTTCAAAAACAACTCTTTTTTATTCGTTTTCTATGATTATGAATGTTGTACCTTGAAGTAATACCCCAGATTAGCTTCCGCTGCTATATGTAGAAATGGGGGTGTTACAGCATTTGACCTTAATCTGGATCTATGATGATCTTAATCATGTAACTGGTTTTACTCCCTTATTGGTCAAACTAAGTCAAATGTCACTTTGCATAAACGTATCCTTTCCCGCTATGGGATATGCTTTACTCAAGATACGAAGCACTTAGCTTGTTTGCATCAAGATTATTAGTGATCAAATCCAATGTTGATTATCTTTAAAATCTAAATGACTAATTGAGTTTATGGTATTTGGAAGTTAATTATACTTTGACTTTTTTTACTTTCTTACCCTTAAATGTTTACAAACTCATTCCTTACATGTACAAGTCCTCACTTATTCTATACACTTCTACAACCCATTCTATCTAATCACTTGTTAACCCTTCTTACCCAACAAGTGATTTCACTCTTCAACATACACTCCAAACATCTTCTTCCTAAACAATCCTATAATCACAATTGCCAACTCGTTTCCTTCTTAATGGCAATGTGATTATTAACCTAAATCAATCCTTTGATTTCATCCTAAACACCATCAACTTCATACTTATCTTCCTAAACACTTCTTAAACACAAATAACCCCCTTCACATAAACCTTTTCCAAATAAACCTCAACAATGCAAATTTATATTACCTTACACAATGTACTTCTCATGTACCTTATGTACCTTTGTGTCTCCTTCATTCCCAACCATAATCTTCTATATCTTTTCAAAACATTCTCCACCACATACTCACTATTCATCTTTTCTCCTACAATTCAAAAAGTACACAACACACATTATACACTTCTTCATCTAACTTCTGTAAGCAAGACATGTCACCAATCCAAGTACACACATTCTTTCTTTCTCAACCCTTGGATTGTTTCCCAAATAAACATAACAAAAACACTCTTTCTTCTACCCTTGATCAAGCCACATCATCAATCCAAACTTCTTTATTCTATTCTTAATCATTGGATTGATGCTTCATCTCAAACAAACACAACTCCTCTCATAAACATTCTATTCTCACTCACACAACAAACACAACCTCCTCTATACTATTGTTCTTGCCACAAAACTAAATGTACTCCTCTCTTCTTAACTCTTCATTTCAAACAAGATAAAGAGGCTCCTATATGTCATATCATGACAACTCACACACAACTCATCCTCTCTTATCTAACATGTGTGTTATTGAATTTGAAATTTAAATTTCAAATCTATCCCCTTTTTCACCAAGCAAAGAATATTCCAAGAATATTCCCTTGGTTCCTAACTAGCCCTTTCTATCTTTAGTTGGATTCCAGCTAGGCTAGTTATCACTTTGAGGAATACCCAAAATATCCTTTCCAATAATTCTTTTCTCTCTATACAATATCAGATAAGCAAAAAAGCTTTTAATACTTCACTAACATTTTATCAAATGGCTATTTGAGTTGGTTGACCTTGAGCATAAGAATGATTGAAATGTCATATCATGAAGTACAATTGGGGGTTTAACAAGTGCGGGTAGTTAAAACGCCAAGTCCAGAAGAATTTATCTTCGAGAATCTGGTGCGCTGGTCATGCGCTAGCGCATGGGCATCGCGCCAGACACGAATTGTTTTTACAAAACGTTGTAAGCCGTTTAAGATATGATAAGAACACGCATCCAAATAATTCCACTTCATCATCAAATAAGTGATAAACAATCTTCTTCGTAATCAATTCGAACAAATAATCTAAAATACGAGCCACTAAATCTTGGTTTGAATCCAACAGTAGTAACTACTAACCTAGCAGTACTAATAACCATGACAATATTAACTTCCTTTTGGGTGTGTTGTACGAGATCCAAAAACTGTGTGTTGTCCGATATCGATCAAAGCTAGCAGTATAAACAATAAACCAGCAGTACAAACTTTTAACGAGGAGTACTAACCTTTAAAGATAAGGCTAGCAGTATTAAAATAGACTAGAAGCAGTACTAATCACAAACCAGCAGTATTAACCAAGGACAATAGTACTAACAATAAACTGTCACTGTGTGTCGTCATTGACAATAGTAGAAACGAGGAAGCGCAACAGTATAAACATAATAACAACTGTTTAAGTATCCAGACGACGCCTCTTTTAGCGACACTTTTCTGTCACTAAACTGTCACTAATTCATCATTCTTATCAACTGCTAATGATTCTTTTCATAGAATAAGTTCTAAAGAACTTTTGAATTATGTAACCAAGAACCACAATTAGCAACCATCTTGTTGTCACGAACCAATCAATAACAGTTGTGAACACACTTCCTGTTATATCAAATTAGGGTTGCTGAAAAACCATAATATCACCAGATTCGACATGATAACCAAGACAGAAAATTCATACCATCAATATCTTCATAACTTCGACATAGAAACACCTTGTAGATCCTAGATCGAGAGCCACCAGGCTCTGATACCACTTGTTGATCCCATTCTTAATAGATCTTTCTAGCCTGTTAAGGGTGGTAGTCAATTTGGATAGATCCAAACTAACTACAAGAGAAACAATGACTATGAACAATATAAGTTATGCGGAAACTAACTTATATTGCTATGAAGAACAATGAATAAAACAGAACTTTTGATTACTATTACTCTGCTAGGTTACAAATTACTAACTATGAATATTTGTGAAAAACTCTTATATGTAACTAGTGTCGTAGGGTTCCTTTTATACATCAAGGAAACCTTAATGGGCTTACAAAACGCGTTATCATGCATATCTATTCCTAATATATCTCATGCATATCACTTAAGCAGTACTATCTATATATGCTAGCAGTACTAACTAACTAACACTAACAGTACTAACTCAGGAAAACATAATTCCTAACATGAATGCACTCTCACGTCCTAAAAAATGTCTATAAATTGAAAAGTAATAGTCTTACCAATCACATGCATTTACATGGAACTGAGCGAGTTTATTAATGTTTGAATACGTGTCTTTAGCGTCCATAGATTGATTAGATCAAGCTTGAGTATTTTCTTTCAACTTAACAAATAAATGGAAGCCTACTCAAGAAACACTTCATCACTAATACTTTACTCGTAGTACATAGCCTCAAAGACGCATGACTACTTTTATCAGCTGTCAATGATTAACAAAATAGTATTAGAAGAATGTCACATGAACTATTAATCCTTGCCTTGCATTGGGACCATCCTTATATATCAGCTCCTCCATGTATCTCTTATCAGCTTCCTTTTAGCTATCGATTTGCAAACAAACTCTTTCCATTGTCATATTTTCTATACAAAGAAAAGTCATCCCAAATTGACCATCCCTAACTTCTGACCCAACTTATAAACCCGACCAGCTTGTAACATTACACTTAACATACTGTTCACGTTATACGCCAGTTTAGCATTAGGTGTCACCTTTGGCTGCTGCATAGATTTACTTTTTTCTTCACTGTCACAACATTTTCTACCTGTTTCACATCTTGCTTGGTTTCCTACTCCAAAACCACATCCTGCGACACTTTCAACCTTATTTTTCGCTATGAGGAGATCATATCATCATATTAGGTGATTCACCAAAAGGTTCTTGTAACT